>VMDR010000764.1:0-114593 GCA_007922815.1 Macrotus californicus | reverse complement strand
TGCAGGTGGTGTACATGGTGAGGCCAATGGGCTTGGCCTCGTTGAAGGTCTCTGGCACGCCGCGTGTCTTGATGGCGTACACCGTGCAGGTGACCATGAGTAGCATGCTGTAGCCCAGCAGGCATATGAGCGACAGGTCCGAGATGTCGCACTTGAGCACACCCCTGGCAAAGCGGGGGTCCAGCGTCCGCTGGTCCTGGAAGTCCACCACTGAGTGGGAAGGGTCCACCACAAACCACACACAGATGCCCAGCAGCTGCAGCGAGATGAGGCTGAAGGTAATGGCCAGCTGCGAGGCGGGGCTGATGAAGCGCGGGGCGCTGACTGACCGCTTGCCCTGCTCAAAGATGCGGTAGATGCGGTTGGTCTTGGTGAGCAGGGCTGCGTAGCTGACGCTCATGCCGAGCCCCAGGAAGATGCGGCGCAGAGAGCAGGTCCCCAGGTCGGGCTCCGCAATCATGAGGAAGGTGGTGGCGTAGCACAGGAAGATGCCTGCCAGCAGCACATAGCTTAGCTCGCGGCCGGAGGCCTTGACGATCGGTGTGTCGTTGTAGCGCACAAAGGTGACCACCACGAAGAGCGTGGCCGCGATGCCCACCACAGCCAGGAAGAGGGGCAGCACAGCCCAGGGGGAGTCCCACTCGAGCTTGATGATGGGGATGGGCCGGCAGCCAGTGCGGTTCTCTGTGGGCCGCATGTCGTAGGGACATGTCTTACAGGTATAGCGGTCCACCTGGTACTGGTAGCCAGTGCAGGGCTCACAGTGCCAGCAGCAGGGCATGCCCTTCACTGTCTTCTTCCGCTCACCCGGCTGGCAGGGCAGGCTGCAGATGGAGCGCGGCAACGGCTGCCCACTCCCCGGCCAGAGCATCCGCTCTATCTGGCAATGATAGTGCAGAGGAGCAGGCCTCAGGACATGCCCCAGTGCCCTGGACCACCCCGCTGCAGCCCCCGTCTGAGTAGGCTGGCTACAGATCCAGCTGTCTGGGCCCCCAGGCCTGCTGAAACCAACAGCTGGGTTTAAACAAGCTCCCCCATGACTCAGATACGCTGACCTGTGGGGAACCCAGATCGAGTCCAAAACTCTCAAGGGCTGTGTGGGGGGACTGAGCTCAGACAGCAGCAGTGACAGCCTGGACTCACTCAGCAGAGCAGAGATCACTCAGGAGTGCTCCCAGAATGCCTGGCTGCCCAGCAGTGGGCCCAGACCAGCAGCAGCAGCAGCAGCAGCACCCGGGAGCTTGTTGGAAAAGCAGAATTACAGCCCACCCCAGACCTACTGACTCAGAGACCATTTCAACAAGACCTCCAGGTGATTCGGGTGCACCCTGGGGTGGAGAAGCTCTCCCTACAGCTGGGCCCACGGGGCCTCCTCCAGGCAGGCCAGGGAGCTGGGGTCAGCAGAGAACACGCAGAGGCTTACTCAAGGACACTCACCAAGTGCCCAGGGTCAGTGCTTGTTCACATCGTGCTCTACACTGGTGCTGGTCACCATCCCACGTCTCTGACGGCAAATCGCCGTGCGCAAGGGAGCCACAGGAGTGTGGGCACGTGCTACGCTCGCTACACAATTCTGGACAGTAAGCAAGAGGCCCCACAAGGGCTCGGACGCTTGGCAAGGGAGCTGACCACACTTGGGAGCCGTTTTCAAAGCATCTGTTCTACATGAAGACACTCTAAGGGAGAGCTGATGGCTGGAGAGCAGGGGGCCTGCCCGGGCTAGGGCCACGCTGGTGCCGGGTGCTCACTCCTGGAGAAGGAATCAACAGGGGCTCCAGGCCGAGGAGAGGGTTTCAGAGCTGAGGAACAAGGTGCGGTGGGCAGGGTGGGGTGGGGTGGGGAATCCAAGGATGGCCTCCCGGCGGCTAGAAGAGAACCACGAGGAAGAAGGCACGACAGGGTCGTGTGGTCCCGTTCGCCAAAGAGCACAGCAACAACCAGTGCCATCATCGTGCCAGGGTGGGGCGGACAGTCCCCGTGCACCCAGCCTGCAGGGCAAGGACCTCTCCCCAGAGGGCACAGGTTCTGGGAACCCTGGCTCCCGTGGGAAGAGCAGCGAAGGGGTTCCAACAGCAGGACCACAGTTGTGCTGCCAGCTGGCTGCGCACCCCTGAGCGAGCCTTCCACCTCTCTGAGCCTTTGTTTTCCATCTGACCCAATGATAGCAGATGGGAAGCCACTTTGCCCTTGTCACTTAGGGTGCTTTCCACTTGGAAGTCATAAAGGAAAACCTCTGATTTCACCAGAAGTCAGCCCCAAGGGCAGGGTCTGTGTGTCTACTTCCCTGCTGCACCTCCAACCTCCAGGCAGGGCTGAGTCAGCAGGGCCGGTGAATCTCTGTGGAATCTATGGGAGAAGACCGGCCATGAGAGGCCACCTCACACCCGGGAGGATGACAGTGGGCAGCCAGGGGAGGCCTCTTCCTCGGCCCCCTGAGCCGTGCCTGCTCTGTGGCCCCAACAGCACAGCCCAAAGTGGGCATTCAAGGAAAAAGTGTGGTGGTCCAGGCCCCCCTCACCTCCTCCCAACCCCCATACTCCCTGCTGGTTGAGGGGCCTTCAGGGGAGGAGTCCACTGCAACCCCCACACCAAACCCTGCCTTTGCTTGCCTACCTCACCTGTAGCATGGGGCGGCAACACAGCTGCCTGCCTCAGGCGGCCGTCCTCACAGCGAGGTCACGTGCTCAGAACAGGAGCTGTGCGCCGCAGGCGCTCAGCGAGGACCAGCTGCTGCTGCTACCAGGAACGGAGTCGCTGGTCCCCACGGCACTTAGCTGAGACAGGGCTCCATGTGGGGTAACTTCCCATGCTGCCGAGTGCTCCCACCTGCCCTGCTGTCTGTCTCTGCCCAGCACCCCAAGGAGCATCACCATAGCAGTGGGCTCTTTCCCACCCCCCACCACGTGCTGTGTGGTCTTCAAATGTCCCTAAGGCTGCCTTTCCTGACGTCTCACCTCTGACTTCGGAGACTGTCAGGCTAACTGAGGTAATAGGCAGAAAGTACTCTGAAGAGCTCCAGGGGCGTGTCACCAGAGAGATTAGGACAAGAGGGGCAGTGGGACACAATGCAGCTCTCCGAGGACGCGAACAAGCGTGGCCAAGACCAGGTGTAGACCTGGGCCCCAGAGTCTCTCTGGTCCATCCAGATGTCACACTGTGCGTGCCAGAGCCCGGCTCCCCCTTCACCTTGCGAGGTAGCAACCAAGTCCATAGGCATTTCTTTGTGGAACAAACCACAGGTCCTTTCTTTCTGAAAACACTGCTCTATGTCACAGCTGGGGACTCTGAGGGGCAGAGAGGGAAAGCCACCATGTCCCTGGAGCAGCTGTGAGCTGGGGAAGTGTGGCTGGAAGGACCCAGGAGAAGCACTCCCCATGCCGCCATCACCCAGGAAAATGACGGGCTCCCCATGTGGTGTGGCAGGGCCAGGGGACCAACTCTCACACAGCTCCCCAGCCCACCCTGTGCCTGCACCTTTACCTTAACCTCGTCCTCCGTCCAAACGCAGCCCTCCCCCTCGCCCTCCTGCCCCACACTATGAAGCCTCCGAGCCATTTCACTCCAGTGTGAGCCGTCTACCCAGAGCTTTTTGCCCCGCAAGTGGGTGGCAGGAAGAAAGGCCTCAGCCAAGGGAAAGGGCAGGGGCAGACGCACAGTAGAAGTCCAGCTGCCCTGTCCTTCCCTTTCAGGGTGGCAGCCTCAGGCCCCTGTGAGGTCCAGGAGGGGCATGGAACAAAACCCCGACTTGGCGGCAGCAATCCCAGAGATTAGGCTACTCAGGGGCTGCCTCCTCTTGGCCCCCCTCCCGGGGATTGGGACTGGGTAAGTGACTCTCCATCCCCAGAGCCTCCCTCACCCCCCACCCCCGCCTGCCAGGCACTTACTCTAAGGTGTAGGTGATCAGTCCAGGAGCCGATCACCTTGTACTCGGCAGAGCCATTGCGCAGCTGGTACTGGTAGATGTCATAACGCCCAGGTGCATCTCCATTCTCATTGAAGGTCACGGGGTTCCCTGCAATGCCTGTTGAAGGCAGTGGGTATCACACACTCGGTTTCTTTGCTGAGACTTTACCTAAAGACCAGGAGGATTAGGAGCCCAGGGCCAAGATGCCTCTGCGGAGACCCCCACATGGAGCATCTGGAGAGGTGTCACCCTTTGGAAACTTCTGAAGAGATCCCCCTCAACCCCAGCCACAGAGCCCAGGGCCCTTCCCTGGCTGCATGGCCCAGGACCCCAGGGTTGGGTGGTGCTCCACACCATGGGGAAGTTGACCTGAGAAGTTGACACTGCGGATGTACTTGAGCAGCTGGGAGCCATCCACAGGGTCCATGCGCGGGCAGAGCCCCACACGGCCCGGACACAGGTCCCGGTGCATAGCATGCAGCGCGTGGCCCATGGCGTACACAGCGTCGATCACAAACTGCACCTTCCCCTCCTGCTCATACGCCGAGTCCTGTCCAATGCGCTCTCGGTCTGCAACCAAACACCCAGAGTGAGCGGCCACAATGCCCACCCTCCTCGCAGGCGTGCGGTGGGCAGCTGAGGAGGCACAGCACCTGAGTGCGCCAGCTCTCCTGGTTCCTGGCCCAGAGCTTGCTTGCCCCTGGAGATGGTCTGATGAAGGTGCCTTGGGGCCCCGAAGGGTGAAGGGGTGGGCCTGCTGCTCTCACCTCTGTGCCCTGCACCCTGTGCCCAGAATCCCCAGAACAGCCACGGCAGATGCCCTTGTTGCTATCACCCAGTGGCTGTGGTGCCTGCCTTCTTGCCCCCGTCTGGCCCAGGATAAGTGTGGGAGCAGCAGGCCCAGCACAGGCTGGGAAATCACCAGGACAAGAACTCGCTCTGTCACTGAGGGCAGTGGTGCCCCTACATCGCTCACCCTGGGCAGCCGCTGTAGCCAGAGCACACTGTCCTCACCACAGGGTACAGGTGGGGACATGAGGCCCAGAGAGGGGGAGAGACTACCGCAGTCCCTCAGGTTTCAGAGCCCAGGCTTCCTGATGTCCTCCTTCAATGGCCTCTAGTTGCCTGAGACACCCGAAGTCACCATTGTCTCTACCTACTCTTCCCCCAAGTCAATGACCTCCCCATTAGCCAGGGTGAGTAAACTTTGCAAAATGGGGAGCCCACCCTAGCCCTTTCTTACTGCAAACTGCAGTGCTGCCTCAGGGCTCTGGCCTCCCATCCGCACCCCTGGGCTCCGGGCACACCCAACCGCTCTGCTCTGCCCTGTGCTAGCTCCTGGGCTGCCCGAGGCCTTGCTGTCCTCTCAGTAAAAGAGGATCGTAGTCCTGCGCCGTGGAGGTGCTATGAGATGAGGTACAGAACAGGTGACCATGCTACATCATTATCGAGCTGAGCCGTCACAACGAGGGGTTTCTGAGGGAGGGGACAGGCCGGGAAGGCTTTCTGGAGGAGGGGGTGCTTCCTGGCCTGGGCCCTGGTGACAATGGTGAAGAATAAGGACTGCTCACTTCTAGTGCACACCTTCACCTGCCCAGCACTGTTCGAAGCTCTTTGTGTTTATTAACTCGTTGAATTCTCAAAACAATGCTATGAGGAGAGGAATCACCCCCACTACAGAGACAAAGAAACTGAGGCACAGAAGAGCTCAGTGATCTTCCAGGACGACACAGGGCTGGATCTGCACCCAAGCACTCTGGCTCCAAGCCAGTGCCCCACACCATGCCTGAGGGACTGTGGGAGCTGGATCTGGGGGAGGGGAGCAGGGAAGTAAGGAGGGGAGGAGAAGAGGGGGCAGGGACTCCAAGGCCAGGGCATGGGAGCAGAGGGACAGCCGGGAGGAGGGGATAAACAGAGCACCACAGAAGCCCAGTTTCCCTCCTGAGGCCACAGCCCCTGCACACAGCATGGCCGCAGCCTCCTCCCACAAGGCCAGGAAATCACCCCTCACAAGCCACCCCCACCCAAGGCCACCCTGCTAGAGGGCCAGTGCCATACCTTGCCAAAGTAATTCCCCAGCAGGCAGCAGGGTGAGCAGCTGCGTCTGTGCCCACCCAGCCCTGTGAGCCAGTGGCCTGAGCTCCCAGCACCTGTTTGGGGGGCGCAGGTTGGGCCACAATAGCACCAGGCCCTGATCCCCCGGGAACTCCTGAGGTCACTGTGTCTACCCCCTTTTAATACTTCAGAGGGGGACACACTGCTGTCTGTCTGGTCTGCTCCACCATCTAATCCCCTCACACCTGGAGGGCCAATCGCTGCACCCCCAGGAAGTAGGATAACCCAGCTGTGGCACGTCACCCCTCAGCTGGCCAGGCCCCCGGCCTGTTCTCAGCCTAGCTCAGGACGCCATTCACCAACTGCTGAGTAGACGCTAGAAATCATGGAATCCCGATGCTAGGGAGGCAGGACTGTAGGGACCGTCTGCTCCAATTCTGACATTTTGTAGGTAAGAACAGTGAAGCCAGAGAGGGAAGTCCCAGGTCACACAACCAGCCTCTTGGTGACAGGATGAGTGGTCCCAGCTCCCACCCCTCCCCTCCCTCCCGAACTGCACTTGACCTTAGGCCCCAGGAGTCCCCAGCTCACCCCCCAGTTCCTGCGTTTTTACCCAGTGACACTGACTGTGCCCTGCTTGCCTAGGGCTCCACGGCACGTCTCACATCCCTGCCTGGGCCACCAAGACCCTGCGATCAAGGGCTGAACCTGCCTCCAGTTCCCCCAACCTCAAGGTCAGAGTCCAGAGTCATCACTCAGATCGGACAGTTTAGGGCGGACGTCCAGTCGGCCCTGGGAGGCACTGCTCGGTCCAGACAGAGCTCACAGCTCACGGTGTGGCCTCAGGCTGGAGGTGGGGGCTCCGAGGCTGTCTCCCTGGCTCTCAGCGGTCAGCTAGGCCCCTCACTCACAACCTGCTACCACTGTGCTGTGTGCACACAGGACTGTCTGGGCTGAAACCCCAGCTCCACCCACACCTCTAGCTGTGTGGCCTTGAACTTCTCACCCCATCTCATAGGGTCAGGATCGGGGCCCTAGGAGAGCTAATGGGCTAACATTCATGGCAGGTCACAGAGAGAAGCCGGACGCTGCCAAGTGCCACAGAAGTTTGTTAAACACCAGGGTGCAAAGACGTGTTAAGCCCCACCCCGCCTCGGAGCTCTGTACCAGCCGAGCTTTGCTAACGGGAAAAGCTATTTCTAGGCCAAGGCACAGAGACAGGATGAACGTGAAAAGCAAATTTTCCAGCTCCACCAGCCTGCCCTCTGTCTCAGGCCGCTGATCACAAGGTTCCAAAAGCTGGGAGAAATGCAAGGCACGATCCTGTCCTCAAAGGGCAACAGTGGGGGCTGGGACAGGGTGGCCTGGAAAGCCCCCTCCCTGGACCCCACACTCACTCCCCCAGCCCCCAGGGCCTGCCCTCTGCAGCCTGAAGGTGGTAAAATCAGCTCCCCTGCAGTTCCCATCAGCCCTCAGTTCAAATGGATGAGACTGAATTATTAACCAGGGCAGAGGGGGAGGAGGCTGCGGCCACTGAAGGGAAGCAGCTCTCTCCCAAGGCCAAGGACTCATACCCAGCCGATGGGCCCTGGCTGCACCTCCCCAGCTGAGCTGCCCTCAGCCTCTGCTCTCTCTGTCTCCCCAGAGACCCCCTCCTCAGCGGTCCACTGAAGCATCCACTCCTGGGTCACTCGGGCCCTGGATCAAGTGCTGTAGCTGGGCTCAGAAAGCCACCTGTGCGGACAATACAGTGAGGACGACCCCACGGGAGGAGCCCCACACCAGGAAGCCTGCCTCTGCCTGGAAGCCTCCTGTGAGAAGGGCTGGGGGTCCTGTGGGCCCTCCAAATCTCCACCCCAAGCTGTCACAGTGCCAGCTGTGGACTTCCAGAAACTTCTAACACACTTTCTCATCCTTGGCTTCTGTCTCAAGTCTAGCCCCAATTACAGATGAGAAAACAGGTGCAGTGCAGAGGCCTGCAAAGGACCTTTACCTCCGACAGAGCACCTTGAGAACGTGCTCTGCAGGCACACGCACACACACCCCCTCCAAACCTGAGGGCCCTTCCCCCAGCCCCACAGGAAGCACATCGGCAAAGCCCAGGTGTGCTGGCACTTGCTGCAGGGTGCAGGAGTCACAAACACCAGTTAAACAAGGACAAGATGCTCTGTCCCGAAGCGGTGCCTGGTGCCTGCAATCAGTGTGGCTCTCCATATAGCCCCTGGCTCCTCGGCAAACAACCCACCAGCATGGCTGCTGCTCACAGAGAGCCTTCACGCCGCTGCCATTTTCTCTTCCCTGTGGCTCTGGGAGGGGGGCTGACTGCCCCCCCCACCCCCGCAGAGGAGGTGACTGAGGCTTGCAGGTGGTCAAGTGACATACCCAGAGTCTCACAGGAATCCCAGCACCTAGTAGGTGTTCATACACTCCTGGGGATTGACCTGGTTGGCAGCTGGCAGGGCTGGGATTTGAACCCAGATTTCTGAGTCCACAGGAGTTTCCACTACCTGAAGAGTCCCTCCCCTTCTCCTCCCTCCACCCAGCCCCTGACCTGCCCCCACCCCCTTTCTGGGGCCCAGGCCCTGTGCCAATGGTCAGGTCAGGCCTAACCAGGAGTTAAGGATCCTCATCTGCATGGCTAGAGAAGGTGGGTGGTCATGGAGGGAAAGGGGGTCAGAAAATCCCCTCTCACAGTGGGTGGGACCCCAAGCCCAGGCAGGGGCACTGAAGTTCTGGGAGGAGGCAAGACACACATTTCCGAGAGACAGCAGGAGAGACAAATCCCAGACGCACAGCAGCAATGATGGCAGCACCAGTTTGAAGATGTCCTAACTGCGTCCCAGGGCCCAGTGAGCCAGAGATGCGTGCGGCTCTGCCACAGTGACCGCCAGCCAGGGGACGGTCAGAGAGGGTTTTCTCACCAAAACCCCACAGCTGTGGCCACTACGGTGGCTGCGGCCTTCATCTGCAGGTGAGAGACTGTAACTGAAATGGGTTTTCAAGGCTGAAATAATCGGAGCTCCTTCCTGACTCCCCCTCACCTCTCCACAACTGACCCTGCCCAGTGCGACCTCCCCCAGTTACACACACACACACACGAATGTGATGCAGCCCCTCACACAGGACACAAAATCACCCAGATATGCACCCACATACTTTCACATCTATACATATAGACTAGCAACACATGAACATGCATGTGTCTGAACATGTCTGTACACATACGCATGCACAAAAATAAACACATGCACCTAAACACACAAAAAACACTATTAGCAAGACATTCACACAGACACGCGGTCATTCAGGTCCACTGTCCAGCGGAGAGGCGCCACAAGCAGGCCCTGACAAGGATTTGAATGCAAGTGTTTTATTTGGGAGGCTGACCAGAGCACCAGTGGGGTGTGGGGAAGTGAGACCAGAAGGGAAAGCAGCTCAGACCTGCCGGGGACCTCCTGGAAACTGCAGGGTGCCTGGCACAGAGGGGATAAGGGCCCCAGCCCCACCAGCCTCAGGCTGAGGTCCGCTCCCAGGGGCATTGACTCCGCTGGCAAAAGCAGAGACAGTGAGGGCCAAGGCACCTGGGGACACTCACAGGTACAGGTCCACACGTGAGACCCAGAATAGGTATGCGTACGCACCACATGCCTACACATCTATAAGCTTGCATTCACATAGGAATGGACAAACACGCGTCGGCTTTTGTTCCTCGGACAAGAGGGTCCCAGGATCCCCGCAGAGGGAGCCTGGGCGTGGCAGACCTAGCAAACGCAGCTGCCCTGACTTCTGGCTCTGCTGCAGACCAGCTGCAGAACCCAGGCTAGGTAACTGGTCTCCCAGAGCTCAGTTCCCTCACACAAATTCAGGACAGCATCACTTACCTGGAAGGCCACCGGGATTCATGGAGGTGCAGATCTAAACCACACAGCAGCACACCTCACCCACAAACTCCTCCGTAAGCCTCAGCTTCCCCCTCCCTGACACTGCTCCTCTGGTGTGCACACACACGCACACATGCACACACGCGGGCCCAGGTCAGCTCAGCGCCCAGGTACAGATGGGAAGAAAGCGGCTGCACTGTGCTTCCTGGCCGCTCCCCTCTTTCCTGACCTCACCTGAGGATAAGTCGTTCTCCCGCCACCTCCCTGACACACAAAGTTCTCTCCGAGTGTGCCTCAAGTGCTGCTGCTGATGCCAGACCCCATGGGCTGTCCTCCTGGGCACTTCCGGAAGCCACACAGCGGGCTCTCCCTCCCCCAGAACCACACACTGTTCTTCTGCCCCACAGCTCACAGGGTTTCTGCTGGCCACTCCCCCTGATTTTCAGCCTCAGTCCAGTCACCTGCTTTCCAGTCTGGGGTATCTCAATACAACCCAGCCTTGCCCATCCCTAGGTCTGTCCCAGAAACTGGACCTCAGCTCTCCGCCAACTCCTGTCCCAGGGAACACGGAGCCAGCCTGGGTGTCTGGGGGGTTGCTGGTTGGGGCGGATGGGATCAGCACTGCAGAGGCAGGAAGGAGAAGGGACGTGCCCAGCATCAGTGGGTTCCTGACTCTCAAATGTCCTCCTTCCAGCTCTGAGTGATGTGGCCGTTTAGCCCAGGGCTCTGCAGCCCTCCACTGGCCACAGGCCCCTCCGAAGAAAAACAATTCTTGCGGATGCCCAAGAATGACCCCAGAATAAAAACCGACATGAGCAGCAGTAATGAGGGTTAGGACCCAGGACCCCTCTGGCCGCTACCTGGCCAATGGCTGGAGAGAATGTGAGTTCCTCTAATGCATGGCACGGCCTGGCACAAGCAGGTAGTTCTAAATGGTGGTCTTCCTTCCGTTCCTCAGGAAGGAGGCTTCCTGGGGTTCCTCTGGGAATGTGGAGGTGAGAAGGTCCTTCAAAGCCGGGCAGGAATAGCCATGAGGGCCCTGGGGTAGGACATCAGCTGGCCCAAGGCAAAACATCGCTGGAGCCAGACAGCCTGGATTCAAATCTCAGCTCTGCTACTTAGCACCCTGTGCCCTTGGGCAAGTATTTAACTGCTCTATTCCTCAATTTTCTCATCTATAAAACGGGTTGCTGTGAGGATTAAATGCAAAGTACAAAAACAGAGCTTGCAAGTAATAAATGCCATATAAATATTAGCTGCTGCTGCTGTTAGCACAGGCTGGGTGAGCGGCCCCTCCCACACATCCCCAGCTGCCACACAGCTGCCCTCCCTCTCAGAGCTCCTGGCCCCTGGGAGCAGCAAGCAGTAAATTTCTCCTATTTCCTCATAAACTGGGCCTTCCTCCACTCAGCCCTCACCTGGCTGGCAGTGCTGTCAAAAAGACGGATGCCACATCTGCCCTGTTTACAGCTTTTATTCCCAAACCCTGCTCTGTAAGCTCCCAGGGAGGAGGCCAGGACGGGGGGATGGAGAGCAGGCGCGGGCCCCCCACAGCCGTGACAGCTGCAGAGATGCCCGCTCAGTGACCCCTGTCTCACTTAGGTGAGGGTGGTCCATGCGCCACCTGCAAGTGCTTCCTGCAGGTCACCTCCATCTCTTCTCCCAGGGACTGTGAGGGAGGCAGCTCTGCTGGGGGCAGGGCTGGGGGTGGGGAGAGGGAATGAGGAAACTGAGGCCTCAGGAGGTAAAGTGACCTGCCCGAGGCCACAAGCTAGGAAGTGGCAGCACTAGGACTCACACCCAAGCTGCTGGACTCTCACAGCGGAATGTTTGAGAAAGAATGGACGCCCACCCATCCCGCTCCTCCTTACACTTCGAAACACACCGGCCCCATCTCCAACTGCCCGCATAGGCCATTCCTCTGAGACCTTCTCTGGTCACAGAAGCCCTCATTGCCCAGGCAGACAGCAGGCTGGGGTGCTAATGTGTGCACTCCCCGGCTCCGAGCACATCCAATGGGATGGGTGAAAAGCACACTCCCCTGTCCCCAGAGCCCCAGGGGAATAAAGCCCCAGCTGGTCAGTGGTAGCCTGCTTGGTATCGCACCCTTTGTGGCTGCCTTCCCTCCCCTGCCAGTGTTTCCTGGGATCCCCTCCCAAATAAACTACTTGCTCTCAAATCTTTGTCTTGGAGAAAATTCAGCTGAAGACAGCCTTGAAGGATGGGTCCAATCTTCCCCAGTAAAACACCCCAGGGTAAGAGGGTCCTCCTGTCCTCTCAGAAGGCCACCAGGCCCATCATTGACCAGGGGCACTGTCAGGCAGCACAGGGTGGCACTTGCTCACTGGGAGACCTGGGGCAGGGCAGGCAAGGCCTGGGCCGACATGGGCAGATGCCGACTGCTCACATCTAGGGGACCACGGTGGGCCGATCCAAGGCCGGCAGTGCGGTGGGGGCCCGGCATCCTGGAGGAGGTGAGTGGGAAGCCAGGCTCTGGACACAGCCGTGGTAGGTGGAGTAGACAGAGCTGGCTGAGGGCAAGAGAGAAGGGGCTCAGAGCAGGGGCTCTGGAGCCAGGCTTGCCAGGGCGGGGGGGGGGGGGTTCCAGCTGTGCCAGCTCTCCAGCGCTCTGGTGTTAGCAACCTGCCCCAGTCGCCCCTTCTGTGAACAAGCGCAACACCTGTGACTGCCTACACCGCCCTCCCTCGGCATCCAGGCTCCGGCAGCTGCGCGGCCGTGCCAACAGCCGGTAAACCCGTCCCTCTCACTAGCTCTCTGTCAACAACGACAAGCACTTCATCAGCACGTCTCACAGGCATCACTATTCAACCAGCCTCTTCCTCTTCACGCACTTTATCTCCAACCCTCACAACAACCCACTGAGATGAGTGTTATCGTCCTTGTTCTACAGACAAACTTCTGGGACTCAGAGAGGTTAAATAACTTGTCCAAGGTCACACAGCAGGGAGAAGAGTCACATCCAGACCTGGGGATGAGCCCTTCCCAGGCTGCTCCCTCCCAGGTGCCCCATCCACAGCCTTCTCCATGGGTGTCATCCCAGGCCTCCTGTCCAAAGACAGTCTCCCAGGGGACCAGCTCAAACCAGGGCAGGGCTGTGGGAAGCCAGAGCTGCCTGACCCTCTCCCAGGGTGGGCCTCAAGCCCCACAAACATTCCCAGCAGCTCCTCTGCTCCTCATCTCACCCAGAGATGGACGGGCTCACTGCGCCTGACTTGGGGCCACACAAGAACTCTTACCAGTCTCTGCTGGGACTTCAGATGCAGCAAGAAGGATCCGGGTTAGCTGCCAGGTGCTGTCGTTCCACTCCTCCCCACGACCTCACATTCATTCTGGCTTCTGCTCCCTTGCTCATGCCGTCCCCTCCTGCCTGGGGCACGCCTGTTCTCCCTCCCACCACCCACCTCTCCTCCTGAGCCACCCACGCTCTGGGCACAGTAGAACCACCTGGAGCACTTCTTGAAAACTCTTATGCCCAGCGTGCATTCAGTACCCACTCCATCAGAATGTCTGGGGGTGGGAGTCAGGCATCCGTAGCTTTCAAAGGTCCCCAGGTGACCCGGTGTGAACAAGGCTGGGGAAGTACTGCTCCCACTCAAGGTTCCCAGGCCTAAACATACATAAAACCACCCAGGGAGCTTTAAAAAAGTACCACCGCCCAGGCCCCACCCCTTAGGTTCTCTGTGGTGAGTCTGGAGGTGGGGTCCTGGGTGATCCCAACACACAGCCAGGCTTGAGAGCCGCCACTTCACAGCTCACAAAGCGCCTCCGCTAACACTGCCTCGCTTGTTCTAAGACACCCTCTGGGCTGGCTCGCCATCATTCCCATTTCTCAGATGAGAAAGCAAAGGCCAGAGAGGCCACAGAGCTTGCCTCGGGCTCACAGTGCAGCACTGCATTCTTCTGAATCCAAACACCTCCCTGGGGGCTGCTCGAGGTGTCCTCTCTGCGGTCCACCAGCCCAGTTAGGAGATGCTCTTGGATGCTGACCTGAGGACTGAGTCTGGACAGAGCCTCCATGGACGGACCAAGGCCTTCCCGCCTGCCTCTCCCAGACCCAGAAGTGACTCCAGAAAGCCCCTGCCCTTGGCAGGCTGGACCATAGCCCATCGTGCCTCACTTCCAGTCTCACCCACCTCCCTCCCCAAGCCACACCCGATGACCTATAATCAGGGTACCATACAATTCTCCGTCCCCACGTGGGCACTTCTGAGAATAAACTGGGATGCTCTCAACAATTACACTCCCCCCCAAAAAAAACAGAATGAACAGGATGCACGCTCACCCTACTCACGAGGGCACGGCCCCGCACCCAGACATGTTTGGACCTCTGGCACCTCTGCTGTGACTATGGCCTGATGCAGGCACTAACTGTGCTCGGGCTCTCTGACTGCCCATACCCGCCTCCACAACACGGGGGTCACAGTGGTCCTGGAGGCACTGTGCGAGTGAGGTGACCAATGTCTTGTGTCCAGAACACAGACGCACAGTGAAGAGCGGGGTTTGCAGTTGTTAGCTCACCTAGGACACAGCCACCCCAACACCCTCCTCTCCCTTAGACATGCCGACCCATTCACACACAATCACACACACACAAGTGGGCAAGCACACACACTGCCACCTACATCTGCAGAGGAACTTGCCCAGGACCCTAGGGGATACCCACAGTCCTAAGTGGCCACGGTTCCCAGTGGGCCCTGACCACCGGGGAGCTAGTGCTCCCCACCTCCCCAGCACTAGGAGACCACCCCACTGTCAACGATTCACGCAGCACATCCCTGCGGCCTGTCCAGTGGCCCCCTGATCGTGTGGCCCTCTACCCAGCCACACCGGTCAGTCCAGGAGGATTTAAGAGGGAGGCCACCATCCTTGAACAGGCACCTGTCAGGTCGAGGGGCACTCAGAAGCCCCCAGCGCCACAGAGACCAGGTCCTGCTGCAGAGCTGCCCGGACCAAGAGCACACGAGGACCCACGTTCAAATCGTGAGGGCCACCCTAGGGGACTGAGGGCCTAGAGCTCAGACTGGGTTCAAACCCTGCTCTACCACCTTCCACCGGTGAAACTTGGTCCCTTTACTTACCTTTTCTGAGCCTATCTTTCCGTCTGTAAAATGGACCCATTGCCCCGTCCTCCCGTGGCTCATCTCGCCCTTTCAGGGCGCTACTCAAACGCTGCGCCCTCTCTCCTCCCTGTGTCGTTTCTCCTGCGCGCTTCCCTTTGACACAGTCCACATTCACACACTGATCTTGTTCGTGGGCAGTCTCCCCTTCAGGTTGAAAACTCCGAGAAATTTCTGACTCTTGTTCTCTGCTCTATCCACCGTACTTACAACAGGGCCGGGCATGTTCTGGAAGTCCAACTGGTGTTTGTTGAGTGGCTGAGGGCATCAGAGGGGTTACAGACGGTTTCGGTGAAGTGCTCAGACCCGTGAGCACCAGGACTCGACACAGGCAGCTGGGATCGGTTCAGTTCTGTGGGCTCCAGGTGAACCCAGGGTAGCCACATGCCCGACGGCACCTCTGCTGTCCCCCACTCAGCAGCGTCACAGGTGGCCTGTGCTCCCACAGACCACAGAGGCCTCTACAGCCCTGAGCCCTCGAGGCTTCTGAAGTCTGACACCGAACTGGCCTGGCCTGCCCCTCTGGCCCCACCCCCTGGAGCCCCCTACCCCGCCCTCAGGCGCCAGCCCATCTCCCCACCTGGTGGCCTGGGCCCTGGAGACGCAACCCCTGCAGTATCTCCCACCTTATTCAGCACTTGTGGCCTCTTCCTCCACAGCCCCACCGACCGGGCCCATCCTGGCCCGCCCCAAAGGCCAAGTCCCTGGGCCGGACCCAGGCCCTGCCCGTGCGCTCACGTGTACTCACTGGTGCACTTCTTGACGTGGCTGCCTTTCTTGAGCGCATGGCGGCTCAGCTTGCAATGGAAGTTGTCCTCCCAGAACTCGGCGAACCAGATGTTGCGCCGGTTATTGTCCAGGGTGCGGCTGGAGAAGTAGCGGTCGAAGCCTGGCAGGGAGCCGGGACATCAGGGCCTCAGACCCCTCCTCCGCCTGCCCCCATCCCTGCCTGCAGCCCCCAGGCCTAGAGGGGCCTCAGGTGGAGGGAGGGGGGAAGGGAAGAGCACATCCTCTGATCCAGAGCCCAGTGGAAAAAACAAAATAGGGAGCAGTTCACTTCATTCTAGATGAAAAGCGCTGTATGAGGCCCCAGGGGAGGCATGTGCAGTCTGACAACTACGGCCCTAATGTAGGAGAAGCACGATGCGGGTGTTTCTGCCGCCTTTTTACTGCCAAAATGCTACCATCAGGCCTCTTTGAGAAGAGGCCACCTGCAGGTCCTGAGACTGTAGCAAAGAGAGACTGGGGGGGGGTCCCCAAACCTAGAAGCACCTAGAAGCACCTAGGGTTCTGAAAAGGAACCCAAACCAGAGAGGGCAGGGGATGACCCAGGTCACACAGCAAGACCAGGAGCTAGATCTTCTCCCTTCAAGTCCAGAACTTGCCCATCAATGACAGATGCAGCCTCCTCCTCTATATGCTCCTGGGGACTCACCAGCTCTGCTCGGAGCCCAGAAAACCCTGTCCCAGGGTGGGCAGGCTGGAGGGTGAATAATACCCCCTCTCTCTACCCAGTGCCTCTTCTACATCATGACCGTCCGTGTGATGTGCACAGTTGACTCAGTTGCTGGGGACAGGCCGGAGGCCTGAAAACTCAATGGGGCCCACACCGAATGGTGAGCTTCCTGCCCACGTCAGAGTCCAAGTGGAGGCTCGGTGACTTTCTGTCCCAGCAGCAGGAGAAGTGCTGGCATTGGTGAGGACCGGCCTAGAGCAGTTTCTCAGCCTTGGCGCTTGGGCCTGATCATGCTTTGTGGGGGGCAGGGTGCTACCCTGTGCTTTGCAGGGTGTTGAACATCACCCCGGCCTCTACCCACTGGACGCCAGCTGCATCACTCCCCAGCTGTGACAAGCAAGTGTCTCCAAAAATTGCCAAATGTCCCTTCAGGGTCAGATGCACCCTCACATGAGGAGCACCGCTCTGAAGGCTGCTCTTACACCCCGAGAGAAAGGGGACTTGTCAGGCCAGTCCTGAGTTCAAGAGCCACTAGGTCACTTATCTCTCTGAGCTTTGATGTATTCACCTAATGACTGTGGATTAAAGGGCCTCGTGTGGTTGCTGGGGAGACTAACAGAGATGCCTGTAAGGGGCGGGGCACCGGCAGGTGCTATACCCATAACTGCTGTTATCTGTGCTTATTGCGGCTTGAGGCTGGGAGCAGCGTGAGGAACCGGCTGCCTGTGCTCCCTCTGCCTCAGGGTAAACAGAGGACACTGCTGTGTGGCCTTGAGCAAGTCCCTCCCTTGCACAGGCTTCCGTCTGTTGGAAAGTTTGTTGGAGGCAGATGTCTGCTGGCTTTTCCATCAAATGGAAAGAGAGCAAAGAAGAAGGCCCCAGGAGCCTGCCTCTCCCAGGGTAGGGACAGTGAGGTCCTGGGCAAATCGGGCCATCAATGGGAACTTCACATCCCACAGCAAGGTTCTGGCAGAGCAGTCTGTACCTGTCCCAAGAGGAAGGCATGCTGAGCAGGGCAGGCCCCATCCCAATACTACCCAGGGCCTGCCAGCCCCAGGCAGGTTCTACAGGAAGTTCCCTGCCCCACCCAGCACCCTCTTCTCATAGCCTGAGGGCAGCTGCGGGCCCCTCCTAGCAAAGGGCCCCTCCAGGCAGGACAAGGGCCTTGTTCCAGATGGAGAAGGCATGAGTGCAAATGAGGAGGAGGGGGGTCCTTGGCAAACGAGCCTCCTGGATGCACCACACTTCTCCCCCACCCAAAAATATCTGGGAGGGAGGGAGAAAAGTCCTGAACCTGGATTTGCACCCCGCTGGCTTCAGTGTGGCCAGAAAAGCCGGCCCAGTGCATCGGGACAAAGAGGCTGCGGGCCAAGGAGAAGGCAGACGGGGTGTGAGAAGATGGGGAATGGGAGAGGAGGGGAGAGGAGGGGAGTGGGGACAACACCAAGGAACAGGCAGGGACCATGCCGACAGTGGCGAGAGCAGCAGGCGCTGTCAGGGCCTGCCGGGCCTACCTCGCACAGACACCCTCTTGGGGAGGATGGTGACAGCACCCTCGGCCGCCTCCTCCAGGCGCAGCACAGGCGCGGTCTTGGAGCCCCAGCTGTCCGAGCCCATCCAGAAGAAGTGGCCCGTCTGGTTGGCCTTCCGTGCTGCCTCCAGCACACTCCTGCGGGAACACACACCAGCCCGGCCCAGCCGTGTCTGTCTGTGCAGCTGCCCCCATTCTGGCCACAACTGCTCATGGGCCGTCAGCTGACCCCCAAGGCACACACCAGTCCCCCTCATAGCCCGTGATGTCCCCCAGGCCATGCCTGGTCCCCCACTGCTAGTCCACATGAATCAGGGCCTACCACTGCCCCAGCACCCATGCTTGTCCCCCCTAGGTCCATGGTTCCCTCTGCCCCTGACCACACCTGTCCATAGGCCCACGGGTAACCCTCTCAGCCATACCACACATATACCCCTAACCCCTGCCTGTCCCCAAGGCCCACACCTGCCTAGTTCCTCCATGTGCTCCCCCAGTGGCTCTCCTGTCTCCTAGAGCCACATCTGTCCCTCCAAAGACCACACCTGTTTCCCTAGGTCTATCCCTGCCTCGTGTCTGACCCAGGCTCCCAGAACTACACCTGCCCAACCCTTGTCCTCTCAGGTTCAAGCTGCCCTGACCCTAAACCCACACCCACGTCTCTGACCCTTCTCAGGTCTGCACGCGCACACCCCTCTGCACTTGCTGCCTCCCTGTCAGCGGTGCCCTCCCACCCACTTCCCTCTGTGCCGAAGGCCAGGTCCTGCAAAGAGCTGCCCCCACTGCAGCGGTGGTCTTCATTAAACCTAAGCCCTGGGGCCCAGCACAGGGCCGAGACCCCGGCGGCGCTCAGCCAGTGCTTAAAAGGTGTAGGAACCAAACGGCCCTCAAAGACATCTGCCACCAATGGAAGGAGGAAAACGGGGGGACTGGGAGAGCTCCCCCACCCCGCTCCTTCCACGGGAGCACAGAGGAGGCCAGTGGCTTGTTCAGGATCGTGCAGCAAGCGAGAGGCCGAAGTATTAAAAACTGGCCAGGCCCCTCCCGTGGGTGAGAACCAGGACACAACTCCAGGGCCTGGATTGGGGGCGGGGCCTGCACAGAAGGCGACCCACTGGGAGACAGCCTTGGGCAGCCAGGGAGAAGCCTGCTTCCAGGCCCCGGAGCCCACACTTTCCCTTCTCTAATCTCCTCTCTCAGCACATCCAGAACCCCCAACCTGTGGTGCTGCCTCCCACCCCCACCCAGGGCACACTCACCACAAGGGCAGCCACTCTCGGAACCCCACCCACAGCCCCACTAATACCCGCTTGCACCCTGCCACCAGAAATGACCAGGCCTCCAGCCCAGCAAGGTCACCTGGGCTTATTTTTACTTCTGTTTGCTTCCAGAAGTGCCCCCACCTCCCATCACAGATCCTACAGCCACTTGAGTCAGTCAGGTCCTTCCGCCTCCCCCAGGGGCCTTCATCCGTCCCTCCCAGCTGAGGGTCCACCTGAGCCGGGCAGGAGTCCTGCAGTGGGGGCACATCTGGGTGGGGTGTGAGACCTGACTAGTGCTGGGCTGTGGGGAGGGAGCGGGAGGCAAAAATATAGGGACTGGTTGGTGACTGAAGTGAGGAAAAGGAGCTCAGAAGGGGTCCCACCCCCTCCGCTGTCCGCCCCCCCCAGAGCCGGCTGACCTATGGGGAATAGGAACCTCCAGAGCCGCAATTAAGGAACCTACACATAAGCTTTGAGGGAGGCCAGGAGCAACCTCTGTGCTCAGCTCAGAGATGTCAGATGGATACTGAGGATGCCCCTGGTCCTTGGCTGCCTGAGTTACCTCCATTAGAGCTGGTCCTTAGACTTCAGAGGCCTTAATGATGTTCTAGAACGTCCCCCTCCGTCCCTGAAGGGACCCGCAATGTCTCCTGGGGAGAAACCTGTTTTCCTGTAATTCAGGAGTCCAGGATAGGCTCTTCATCATTGGAAAGGATGAGACCCAGAGAAGACGCTCGTTAGCAATGGGGAGGGAGCTGATGAGCGTGAGGGGGGTCACCAGGTGCACTGGGCGGGCAAGGGAGGCCTGAGGACACAGCCACTCTGGCAGCTCAGGCGGCTGCCTAAGGACGGGGCCTGGAGAGGGACACGCCTGCTGTCTCACCCTCCTCTGCAAATGCAGGGCTATGCCTCCCCGACCAGAATCTGAGCAGGGACAGTGATCCCTAGACTAGGGAATCAGAGGCCCGGCCCATCTTGGCCTGACATCCAGTCTCCGAGAGTTGGTAACAAGGGAAAAGGCAGGAATGAGGGAAGCACATCAGGAGAAGGTCCGGGATCATCTTCTAAAGGCCCCAAGTTTCACACCTGTGACCCAGGCCCCAGAGGCAGACATGCAGGGCTACGGGCTGGTCCAAGTTTGTGGATGGCGTGGTCCGGCACCTGGAGCCCACCTGCTCCCATTCTCCACATGCAGAAACTGAGGCCCAGGATGGGGACGATCCTGCCCACAGTGAGTATGGACTAGACCCACAGCCCAGGCCTCCTCCCACTCCTCTGAGTTCACCAAAGAAAGAGGACAGGAGGCACTGAGAGGTGACCACCATGCATTAGGCACCCACTGCATGCCAGACTGCTCTAAGTCCTTTATGCTACTCCTGCACTCAGTTTTCAAACCCTATCTGGCAGATATCATTAGCTCCCTTTTTTAAGCAGAAAAGAGGTCCAGAATAGTTGAAAAACTTGCCTGAGGCCACAGAGGTAGCAGGAGAGTGAATCAGAACCTAGGTGCTCTGGCCCCACGCCCAGGGCCTTAGCCCCTCCATGAAAGCACCTGCTTCTCGTCCCTGGTAGGTAAAGTGGATGCAGGACACGGCGGGCAGGGGCACCCTTCAGCACCAGCCTGTGGCCCTGCCTGAGGGGTGGCCCAGCCCCACACTCATTCACCCACCCTCCCCCTCTGGATCCCAGGCTGGGGTCGGACTGGCCTGGGAAGGTCCCCACAGGGTCCCCACCGCCCCCACCTGATGTCATCCTCATTGGCAAAGATGATGACTCCCCTGGCATTCGAGGTCTCCAGGAGGCGCCGGATGATCTTGTCAAACTCCCCGGGCTTGGGCTCCCGCGGTATCTTCACCGACTGGGCGATGCACACGCCCCCTGTGGGAAGTGGCACAGTCAGCCTGGGGCGGACAGGGCAGCACCCGTCTCCCTCCACTTTACCCCACAACGCATGCTCCCTCCAGCAGAATGAAGCTGGCAGCTGCCCGAGGTTCCACCGTTCACCAGCTGGGTGGCTCTGGACATGTCACTTAAATGCTCTGTGCCTCAGTTTCCCCATTATAAAATAGGCTGCTGACAAGAGGCAATACAGCATTGTGTTTAGGAACTAGTCTGATGGGGTTCAAATCTCGGCTCTGCTACTTACTGCTGTATGACCTCAGGGTGGTTACTGAACCTCTCTGTGCCTCCAATACATCACCTGTGAAGTGAAGATAATACTACTATCTACTTCATAGGGTTGTTATAAAGCTAAGTGAGTTAGTGGAGGTAAATACAATAATATCTGGCACACAGCAAGTGCTTAGTAAACACTGGGTATCTTCGTTGTAACCAAATCATAAGGTTTTTTGGAGTGAATCTGAGAATGAGCAAATGCCTGCCATGGGCCATCAGTGCCCCCCACACCTGCCTCCCAGGGCTCTTGTCCCCAGGCCCTGGGCTCATCAGCAGGCCCCTCAGGGCAGCATGCACAGCTGCTGGCTGGGCCCGCACATTCTGGGCCCAGGTCTTCCCAGGTTTCTTTCTGGGCACTCATGGTATGTAGGCTTTCCGGTCCCACCCCGCCCAGCACAGTGCTTTGGCACCTCAGCCTCCCCCTGCCTTGTTTGTGATGAGATTCCCAGTGGGGAGCTCAAGAGAGCCTGGGAAGGCCATTCTAAGGGCAGACAGTGCTTCAGGAGCTCTGAGCGGGGTTGGGGGTTTTTGGGAGCCCTTCTGTCACTTTGGCCCCCTATTTACTTGGCTGGGTCCTCGGAGAGGGGACCCAGGGCCAGCCTGCCTCTTACTCACTCTTCTGCAAGAAACCCAGCAGCGCTAAGTCTGCAGGAGCCTCGGGGTGCACTCAACACACCAGAGCTGGGTTCACACCCAGGCCGGGCGGCTCACAGATACCCTGCGGCCTCTGCACATCATCCAGCCAGCTGCCACCCTCAGACCTGTCTCTCCAGTGCTGGCGAGGGACAGGTGTCACTCGTGGACTGAAACCTCCCCTGATCTCCTGGTACAAAAGCACTTGTGGGCCACTGCTTCTACCATCAACCACTTTGACAGATGGGCAAACTGAGGCTCAAAGAAGAGCAGTGACTTGCCCAAAGCCACACAGTTCCCAGCCCTACTGGAGTGCAGAGGGGTACTTCCCTCCAGGGAATTAGACCCCCAGGGCCTCTGATGGCAGAGTCAGGGCTCAGCTGAAAATGTGAGGGTTCGTTCTTAATGAAGCCAGTGACCAACCTCAGAGTCCCACTCAAGAGTCGTGGCCGAGCTCCAGCTCAAACAGGATCCCTTTGGGGCCCAGCCGATGACTCAAACCATCTACCTTGGCTGAGCATCCCTGGGCCTCCAGATGGCCCCTTGGTGCAGACTGGGGCCACCTGAGGCTTCTGCATAGGCTCCCGGCACCTCTGTGCTGAGGCCTCGGCTGCAAAGGGCTCACAGTGCAGGGGGACACCCCCCACCCCCCAGTCCCATGGGGAAAGGTGCCAACACCCAGCTCCACCCAAAAAGGGCCTCTACCCATGGGCGTAGCTGGCAACCGGGGAAGGCTGTCCGAAGGCGATGGCCCTGAGCTGGGTCTCAGAGGAAGGAGATGTGAGCTGCCAGGGAACGAGGTCGGGGGAGTAGAAGGAGGCCACTCTGTGCCAGGTGCCTGTTGGGCCTGGGGCCACATGACACACGCACTCTCACACCCGTCCCCAAGAGGCGAGCCCGCTGCTCCTCTGCAGCAAGCAAGGCAGCCATGGTCCCTGCCCCCACCCTGACCAGCACCCCCCACCCTTACTTCCTGCTCTTCCAGGCAGACCAAGCTCCTCACTCCTCTCCTAAGACACCTGAAGAACTGCCCTGCTCCGGAGAACAGCATGGTTACCAGGAGCTCATGGGGAAGGAGAGGGGAGAAGGAGTGAGGGTCCCTGGGTGACAGGGAGAGCCAAGGGGCCCGTCCACTGCCCACAGCGCTGGCCCAGCACTAAAGGCCCCCGGGCAGACACTCAGCTCCGGCTAAGCCCTCCATATGGTTGCTTTCCAGTTAGAAAGTGGGCCAACTGCAACTTTCTCCCCCATCTGGGGAGACAGATGGACAAGAGGAGGCGGCTGGCTGGGGGTGAGGGTGAGCCACCTGGCTGCAGGAGGGAGGGGGGCCGGGGGCAGAGGGGAGGGGGACAGGGGAGGGAGTTAAGTGTCCTCCAACAGGGAGAAACTCGAAGGTTAAAGAACGTTTCTTGGGCAGCGTTCCTGTAAGAGGTTCGTGGGTGGCCCCACCTGACACCCCAGGCCCGTCGCACGCGCTCTGTCTTGCTGCTGAAGGCACAGCTCTGTCAGGTGGAATGCGAGTCACAGGCACTGAGACCAGAGTGTGGTCTGAGCCAGGTGTGACACTCACAACCACAAGAGGAGTGGGGGGCTGCAGGGAGTTTGGGGGTTGTGCAGAGCTCAACAATGCTGGTGAAGGTCACGGAGCGTCTAGCCCACATTGACTATCACCTGAGGATGTCACATCACACCCATCTGAGGTCAGGATCATCAGCACAGCTCCAATATACAGATGAGGAAACAGGCCAAGAGGGGTTAGGTGGCTTCACCAAGGTCACATAGTCAGGGGCAGAGCAGGGGTGTGACCACAGGCCACCTGTCTCCCTCAGCCACCCCTTCAGCCTGTCCACTGTGTCATGCCCAAGGCCACATGGGCAAGGGGTTGGGGTGCGGAGTCAAGGGGACACCCGGGCCATGAGCACAGCACCTGGCCTGGGGTTAGCACCCACTGCCGTCAGTGCCCCCAGGATGGGAGACGAAGTGCCCGTAGGGCCCCTTTGCACTGCTGCCCAACTGTCGGCCCGGCTGCTGGGGAATCCCAGAGCGGGGCCTCCAGGCCGGCTCAGCAGGGTCTCCCCGGCTTACACAAGTGCCCAGTAGTGGGCAGTATGGCATCTGCCTTGACTGCCCTCCTGGCCCCCTGCCATGGCCTGGGAGGACCTACATGCCTGGCGCTCAGTGAATCCTCACACACCCTGGGGGCAGATGCCAACAGCCCCATCCTACAGATGAGGAAACTGAGGCACAGAGGAACTAAGTTACCTGACAGGCTCACAAAGCAGGTAAGTGGGACTGCAGTCCGGGTCTGTGTCCAGAACCTCTCGGGCAGAGGAGGGGACTGGGTTACCGGGACTCGGTTAACCCCCACCTCCTGCAGCCGCCCCACCCCTGGAAAGACACCAAGTCACACACCAGCCCAGCAGCCACAGCTCTGTCACCATGGGGCCCAGCTACCACTGCTCTGGGACACTCTCTTCAAACCTCTCCCCCAAGCAGGGGGCACTTCTTTGCACCCCATTCCTTTCTCCCACGGTCTCTCTCATTGGATAAAATAAGAATCCATGAGTCCATACTGATAGTAAATATGATCAAATTAAACCCCCACAGCAAAGCACAAGCCCACTCCCCACCTCTGGGCAGAAACTAGAACCCTCCAAGGCCCCTGGCTCTCAGCACAGGAGCATGAGGAGGGAGGGCACGGAGGAGTCTGGGGTTCCCCACGGCCCCTAGGCCCTTTTGGATCCCCCTTGGCAAGCCCCTCACCCGGGTGAGCACCCAGCTGCCACATGCCAGCCGCACACCGTAGCCTGCCAAGCCAGTGCCTCTACCTGCAGGGCCAGGGGCAGGAAGCCACAGCCATTTGCCAAGAATACCTGAGCAAATGGGGATGATGGGGACCTCGGAGACCTCCTGCCCAAAATGGACTTGGAGTGAGGAGGCTGAGGCAGAGAAGGGCAGTGCTTTGCCCAGGGACACACAGCGACTGGGGCAGAGCCTACCACAAGAAGGCTCTCATCAGTGCACCGGGGGTTCGGAATCCAGGCCAGCCCTCTGACTGCCTCCCGCCTGCTTGTCACTGTGTCAGCAGAGCCACCAGGACTACTCCCACAGTGAGGGGGGACGCCCCGTCCTCCCTGAGCCCCACCCGCCCACTCACCTCTCCCAGCTCCCCGACTCCCACCCCCTCCCTCCCCCAGCCCTGCAGTGAGAGCCCAGCCCAGCCCCGCTGTGCTGGACCCAAGCTCGCCCTGGCTCCACACCTGGCTCTCACAGGGTGCTGTCCCCCCAGTCCAGACTGGCTTGTCCTTGGTCCCGCCCCTCAAGGTCCTGCCCCTGCTACATGGAAGCTGGACAAGGTGATTACGAGGTGTCATTAGAAGGCTTTGGAGACCGTGTGGCGATATCCTGTAAAGCTGCACACGACATGAGAGCAGGCGTGGGGACAGGCGCACTGCAGCACCGTTCACAAGAGCAAAACAATGAAGACCACCCAGACATGTCACCACAGAGGAGTGCGCACTGCGGCGTGTCTGTGTGATGGACTGTTACGGAGTCCGGGTTGACAGAACGTTCTTGGGGGTCGGCACGACGAAGTCCTGGAAACAAAGTGGACTGAAGGGCACACTGCAGCAGGACGTGCCCGGGATGTGGACTCTGAAGACGACATACAGAGGGATTTACAACCTACAGACACACACACACGTGAGCAAAAGCTACACGCAAGCGGGCGGGAGGTTCCATCTGTCGGAGGCGTGGCTGTCTCCCCAACGCCTAGAGCCAGGCCTGGCACATGCTAGGTGCTCAGTAAATGCTCACTAAGTGACTGAACAAGGACAAGAAGGGACCCCGCCACCTTCAGAGTCATGGCTGCCTCAAGGAAGGGAAGGACAGGAACAGGGCTCCACGGGGGCGCCCCGGCAACCCTTGTTTTATTTCTTCAAAAAGCAATCAGAAGCAAATATGGTGAAAATGTAAATGCTTGGTAGATGTGGACCCCAGGACCCAGGCAGGACAAAACTCAGACACATGCAACAGAGAAGGCGCTCCCGTCCTTACACGTGCTGCCCGACGGAGAACACACCAGGGCACACCCGAGCCTCCCTTCATCCACCCATGAAACGGGGCCACGTGGCCACTCCCGCCCAGTGGCATTCAGAGTACACAGGGGTGGGCCCACCTGGGACTGCCCTTCTCCTGCCATCCGGCGACTCCTGAAATCCTACCTCCCCTTGGGGGGGCTCTGACCTGGACAGCCCTCCCCGGGTGCAAGCTGGAACCCTGCGCCTCCCCCAGGCTCCAGGCACCTGTCCTGACCTGAATGTGACAGAGTCTCCACTAGCAAAACTTGATATCGGTTTCCTGTTGTATTTGTGGTCCTTGCCCTTTCCATTTGTGGTCTAGTGACCTTTCCCAGGGTTCTCTGGGTCCAGCCAATGTATCTGTGTCAGTGTCTGCACCACCCCCCCGCCCAGCCCCCGGTGCACCCCCCAAGGGCAGAGCTGGGCCTGTGCATTCTTCCATTCGTTCTTTCATGTCTTTGTTCGTTCATTCAAGAGTCTTGCTTAGTTCCTGGCACAACCAATCCTTAAGTAACAATAGCAAGTGAGACCCCTTCCTTGGGAGCTCAGAGTCTAGTTGGAAAAGCGAACCAGGACAGAGCAGTGGCCCGAGAAGCTCCTGCCGGGCAGGGGCACCCCTTGGCAGGGAAAGGCCCACTGGGTGGCAGGCCCGTGGTGCTCCTCCCCAGACACCGTTCGTTCAGCCACACACCCTGCCCCCCATGCCACTGCTGCCTTTTCTTCGTTGACTCAACACGCACTTCCCGAGCAGCTGTGTTTCCGCCTGGGTTCAGATGCTGGAGGCAGCAGCAAGGACAGAGCCTGCTCCGCACGTGCAGCCCACATCACAGGGCAGCGATGGAAGCCATGGTGGGGTCAGGGCAGAGGTGGAAACAAGCAGGGCGAGGGAAAGGAGGGAGGCTGGGGCTGAGCCCCTTGGTCCACCCTGTTTACTCCCAGGGGCCGGGGGGCGGGGGGGGGCAGGCCACACAGCTGGAGAGGCAGAGGCACATCTGAACTCTGCTCGGACCTTTCTCTAGGAGCTGCTGCCCTGCCCGAGAGCCAGGGGTCGCAAACACTTTGGCCTTGCAAGCCCCACCCTCAGGGAGGGCTCTCTGCTGAAATGACCCCACTGTCCGCCCTCCACTGCCTGGTCCCTTCCATCAGCACGGGTGACCCAGGGAGCTTGTTTGAGGGCTGGCGCCGGGACATCTGCAGGCACTAAGCACACCCAGTGGGAGTCAGGCAGCCTGCTCTCTGGCCTGCAGGTGCCTTCTCCCTAGTGCCCCGTGGACTCAGTTTGCACAGAGTGACCACCGTGCCTGTGCTCCGCCCGGCACCCCCCTGTCCCACTGGACGGTTCCCCCCACTCCAGCTTTCTAAGTAAGTCCTCCGCACCGCACTGTGCTGCAGGGCTCCACTCCAAGCAGTCCCCCCGATCTCCTGCCTTCACAGCCCCCCACCCTGGTGGCCTGGGAAGGCAGACAGAAAAGGCCCCCCACTGGAGCAGCCTGCGCTTGCTCATGCTGGCCCCATGCAGGGGCCAGTCGGGGGAGTCTCCGCTACATCCCCCAGGCTTGGGCAACCTCTCAATCTCCTTCAGGCTTCTTCCAATCCCTTCCTTCATGCTCTCACTCACCAGGACGCCTACCCTTGCCAGGCCCCAAGGCAAACTGTAGGCCTTGCCCAGGAAGGAGCCAACTGGCCAGCCCACAGTGAGGTGGCCCAGGTGACCAAGATAGGGCACTGCATCCACAGCTCCCAAGGGGCTTGGCACCCACCTCCTTCTTGCTCCAGTGGCCAGGGCCCTGAGGTGACATATTATGCAACCCAGGCTGCTCACCCTGCCCAAGCAGCACCCCAGGCTCTGGGCTTCAAACAAGGGAGGAAAAATCCTCCTCTGGAGTATGGAGCCATTTCCCTGCAGCCCCACCCTGCAGGGGCACAGCCCGGCCGTCCTCTCCCAGCCCAGGCAGGCAGAGGTAGCTGCAGGAGGCCAGCAGACACAGGCTCCTCTCCTCTGTCTCATATCCTTTGGTTTGTCCTTTTAAATTCAAAAGGGGGGAGAAAAACAATGAAAAGACAAACTCTAGGAAACCAAGTGGAAAAATCTCCATCACAGCAAAATGTGAAGGCAGCACATGGCGATGTGGAAAGCAGGGAGTCACAACCTAGGGGGGTCCCCAGGCCCCCGAGGTGCCCAGCAGAGGGAGGTGGGGGTCACGGTGGCCATGTGGCTTCGCACGCGCACGCACGCTCACACCGACACATGCGCACGCGGTCCCTCCCTCCTTTCCTCCCACTCCTCGGCCAGGCCCGCTCCCCAGACTTGCACTCGGCAAAGGGAGCTGCTCGGAGGGGTCGACTGACGAGGTTTCCAGTGGACACGGAGCCTTTACCTAAACAAGTGGAGCTCCGTGCCAGCCCCCAGGCAGCGGGGCTGTGGCCAGGGGGCTGTTCTGAGGTCAGGAAGGTGCCCAGGCCGAGTTAATGGCCCTGCCCTGAAGGTATACCAGGGTGAGCAGGACTGTGCAGGACAGTGAGGCCAGAGGGGACTTCAGCCAGGTCTGGGGTCCCAAAGGGGGCTAGAGGCAGGAGCTGGTTCCTGGCCAGGTTCCCTGCCCTGACCCTTTCTGCTCCTGCTCCAGCCCCCTTCTAAAGCTCAAGTCTGACATATGGCTCCCTGCCTCAGTGGCTCCCTGTGTGTGCATGTGAGGACTTGTGTATACACGTGTAAGCATGTACACACATGTGTACATGCATGTGTGGGGATGTGTGTGTGACACTCAAGGCCTACATCTCCTCCTCAGGTCTGCAACATTCAGCTTCACCCCGGTCCCTACCAGAACTCACCACCCGACCATGTCTGCTGCCCTAGCCAGAAGGGGCCCTGGGGCTGGTCGGGGACCCTCTGGCTCCTCACTACTGCTATTCTCTCACTGGGCGTTGGTCGTCACCTTGGTGTCTGTCTCTTCACTCGGGGCCTCCAAGGACCCAGAATGCCTGCTGCACCTGCTCAGGACAGGCAGCAATCCAAGCCTCCCGCATGAACTGGCCACCGAGTGCCCAGCTGGCAGGGATGGGAGGGCGGCGTGGCAGGAGCTGCGAGCCTGGCATTGGGCAGAGGCTCTGCGGGCATCCGGGGCAGGGACCTGCCTGTGCTGCAGCCTCCTGCCCCCTCCGGGAGCCTCCCTAGCCCTCGCAGCCCACTGTGAGTTCCCCTCTGTGTCACCACCTGGTCTCACTGGGTGCCCAGACAGCTGTGTCCCCACACCGGGCCCCACCTTGCACTTGGCACTTACTTTGTGCCTGGCTCTGGGCTACAGATGATCCACCCACAGTGTTGCCCTGGCAGGACCCGCCCGAGCACTCCAGGCACAGGCGGGGTCCAGGCGTCGTGAAAGCCTGCACACGTCTCCCAGGCCTGCCTGCTCCTGGGACTTGACTTCTCCATCGAGACTGAGATGCAAACTGCCTGCTGTGGGCACTTAGGAAGCACACATGTGAAAGCAGGCCAGGTGAAGGGAAGTGTAAGGGAGCTGAGCCAACTGGTGCGGCCCCATGAGCCGGAGGACGGCTGGGCCAGGAGAGAAAGACGTGAAATAGAGGAGGCCATGGGCTCCAGGGGGTGACAGTCGCCTGGTTCCCCACCGGGAGCGGTCTCTCTAACGCACTCCATCAAAGGACTGTACGAAGCATGGACACTGCACCTGGGCACACCACCCCCAGCCCTCCAGCCTGAGGCAGGGGATCGTGGCTCCACAGCTTCCTGGCTGTGTGACTTTAGAAAAGTCATTTAGCTTCTCTGAGCATCAGACTTTCAATCTGCAAAACGGGGGAAGGACTTCAAAAAGCTCCATCTTGTAAAGTTGGAGAGAGTCAAACATGATGGTGTCTGTAAGGGCCTAGGTCTGCCTCCCGGAGCCACAGCCTGTGGGATTGGGCGAGGCCCAGGACGCGGGGACTGCCAAGGCAGGAGGATGGGAGCTGGAAGGACAGGGACTGCCTCACCCAGCTCAAGTCAGCACTCAGGGCTGGTGAGGCCCGTATGGTTCTGGGGACCAGGCACCAGGCAAACCAGACCTGTCCCATAGAACCCAGGGCCATAGCTTGGAGGTCCAGAGATTGTTCTGGGCAGGACACACAGCTCAGCACGCCCCCGACACACACATACACACACCCTTACAAATAAAAAATCACGCACCACACACCACCTCAACTTCACACAATCTCTCAGTCACACACCTCACAGAGACACACAGCCCTACGCCCTATCACAAGCATAAGCCCGGAGACAGCCTCCACAGCCTCACAACCACGAGGACGTGCACTGACACACCACTATACCTCTCACACGCTCACGCGGAAGCCACACAGCTTCATATTCCCACACTTATCATACCCAGCCTCCCAGTCATACCCTGCACATAGTCACACACCACGAAACCACACACTGGCACACAAGGCATGTGCCCACACCTCCCTGGAGCCACGAGGCTAGCCAGGGTCACACCATGGCACCATTAATACCTCCCCTTTGCTACTGGTGCACACACAGGTGGCCTGGCTGGAGAGCACCAATGGGGGTGGGTCCCATCCTTTCTCTGAAACCCTCTCCCTAGGCCTACTGGACCCTCCACTCACACCAACCATGCCCCTGCAGAGAAATGGGCTGATCTGGGGGTACAGGGGGCACAGGCATCAGAGGGCTGGCCTGGTGTGACACAGGAGACTGAGCCTGGGCACAGGCAGGGCACATGTCCCATCTCAATCACCTACTTGGTTGGTGATAAAAGCCACTTCACCCCGAACCTCCATTTCTGCACCTACAAAGTGGGATGCATTACCCCCACCTCCCAGACATGCAGGGTTGCTGTGAGGGTAAAGGAATTACCTGTGGACAGGCCCAGCCCTAGGCGGGTATTCTGGGGAGGGGGAGGGTGTGGGCTTTTGGGGACCCATCAGAGCAGCAGTGGGGCTCAGTGCCTCTGAGCTGAGGCTGCTGTCTCCACCCCCTCACCCTACCACCCCCAGGAGGCCCTGGGCAGCAGCAGCCTTGCCCAAAGCTGCATTATTCATGGCACTCAGCTCTGAGCAGAGGGAAATTTGCTGAGCGATCGACCTAATATCTTGACACAAAACCATTTAGGCAAAACGCCTTTGAAGTGAGAAAGGAGGAAAAAAATAGAAAATAAAACCAAGGTGTTTGGAGGCAGGTGACAGCAGGAGGGACAGGGGTGGGGGCACAGAGAGATGGCTGGTTCCTGGCCTGCCCCCACCCCAAGGCCCCCCTGGGAGACCCCTGCCCTCGCCCAGCCCCCGAGGCCCCACCTTTCCCCCACTCCCAGTGGTGAGAATGGGGGGAAATCACCCATGTCTCAGATTTGGTTCAGAGAAGGGGGAATCTGACCCAGGACTGCTGAGAGTTCATTCAGAGCCCTCTGCCAAGGAGCCACTTACAGAACAATACCCCCAACCCCCTCCCCCATCTGTCCCCAGCTCCAGTGGCACACCCGGGGTAAGGTCACAGAGCAGCTTCTCACCCCTTCCTCAGCCTCACAGCTCCACGAGCTACCACAGCGGGGCCACCCTTTCCACCTCAGCTTGGACTCTCCATCCTTGAGTTCCCGCTGGTCCCCCTCCCAGACTCTCCTGCTTCTTCACCTGCCCAACCCCACCCAGCCCAGGGGCCCAATTTCTCTTCCTCCATCTCCCGAAACATCCCCTGTCCGTCCCCCAGCGGAACTCACGCTGCCCACCCACGCTCTCATCACACCCTCTCTGCCAGCACTGGCCGCCCCTGCCTGTGCTGCGGTCAGTCCTACAATTCTCATGCTTTGGGCATGAGGGCTGGAGCCAGCCACCTGGGTTCAGATCCCAGCTCTGCCACTCAGGAGCTGTGTGACTTTGCACAAGTTATTTAACTTCTCTGGGCCTCGTCTCCTTATAATAAAGTATGAAGAATAAGTGAGTTAATATATGCAAGGTGCTTAGAACAGTGCCTGGCACGTAAGTAGTCAACAAGAGCTTGCTGTTGCTGTAATGTTACTGTCAGCTCCTCTAGCCCGTAAGCCCCTTCAGGGCAGACTGTCTTTCTCATTTCTAACTCCCCGGGTTCCAGCAGAGTGCCAGGCACAAAGTCAACGTTGTTCGAACTGAGCCTAATTTTCAGCAATGTTGTCTGCCTGGCCTCTTCACCCCAGACCCCCTGGGAAGAGGAGCTGGCGCTGGGCTGGTGGCGGAAAGCCCAGTGTGAGGCTGCGTGGGGCCAGGGCCCGGAGAGGAGGGCCTCTGCCAGCCCCACCCACAGCTCCTGCTGGGCAGGGAGGGGCCAGGGCTAAGGGCCAGCAGCAGGCCTGTGATTTGGCCTGAGAGAAACAGGCAGCAGCAGGCCAGGATGAAATATTTAGGAGCCCACATCCCCAGGAAGTGGAAACTGACAAGCAAAATGAAACGTTGAAATGTAATTACCCAGGCACACCAAGCATGTCTCCTGCCGGCAGGGGCCTCAGCACCCCCAACCTGCCACAAGCAGGCATGGGGTAATGAAGTCCTCCCACACCCTCTTCCACACTGGCCCTCACCCCCTCCTCTTCAGGCTGGGCAGGGGGAGGAGTGGCAAAGAGCCAGCTCCTCCAAGCTGACCCTTTCAATGGCAGAATGGCAGGACATGCAGAGGACGGGAGCCTGGGTGCTGCCCTAGTACTACGTGTGTCTGGAGCCGTCCCTTCACCCCACCAGAAAACGGGGCTGCTGACCGTGCCTGGGAGGGAAGACACAAGCAGTGGGTGTGAGTGTGCCCAGACACTGTCCTTGGTGGAGGACAGCGGTGAAGGTGGGGGGCCTCCCACAGTGAGGACAGCAGCGGACCCAGCATGCCATGAGAGGTTGGTTTTCCTGAAGCACAGGTAGTAAAGCTGATGGACAAAAGTCAGGCATTGAGATCCAAATGTAGGGCTGCAGGCAGGAGAGGTGCTCACCTCACCACAAAAAAAAAACTGCCCCAGGCTTTTCCAACACTGTTGGGGGAAAACCTAGGGCCCCACAGCCTCGGGGCCTGCTTGGCCAGACATGGGAGTGGAGAGACAGGAACCAGGGAGAGAGGAAAAGGGGACTCTACACCTGAATCCCTAGAGCAGCCTTGAGTGGGCTCAGAAGAGCACCCAGAAGCTGGAGAGCTGCAGAAGGGTGATCAGCTGACCCTCCTGCACCAGAGCTGGGGGAGGGGCGCTCAGCTGCCCCTCCTCCTGCACCAGAGCTGGGGAAGGGGCGCTCAGCTGCCCCTCCTCCTGTACCAGAGCTGGGGCAGGGGCAACTAACTGTTAGTTTTTCTTAACAGGCACTTGGGGGGGGGGGGGGGAGACAACTTCTCCTAGTGTGGAATGGTCCCATGTTCAGTATAAGGGTGGTCCTGGGAAGCTGGGCACTAAATGTCAGCAGGGACCCACGTCACAGAGGCGTTTATGCTGACATGTAAATGCTCCAGTATTGAGAACTCCTTTCTGACCTAAAGCAGGGCCCAGAGGGGAGCCCAATCTGCCCCAGGCAGTCCAGCACCTGCCACTCACACCTGTGCTGCCAACCCCTCCCCAGGCGGACCCCTCAGTACCTCACCCCCTGTACATACCCGCTACTGTTGACTAACCACACCCCAGCCTACGCCCTCTCACAAACCTCAGTCTGCTCAGCCTGGCCCCCCAGCTCTCCACCAAACTTCCAATCCAACCCCATCGCTCGCCTCCCTTGAACTTTCAGGGGCTTTCACCTCCCTCAGGGCAAAGTCCAAGCACCTCAGCCCAATCCTGAGGCCCTGCAGCGTCAGGTTCCATCACTCCTCACTTCCAACAGCACCTGCAGTTCCCAACGTACACCAGGTGTTCCCATCTCCAGACCTCTGCTCAGGCGGTTCCCTCTGCCTTTCTGCCCAATTTCCCTTCCCAAACTCCAAGTCAGCTCCTGTCTGTTTCTGAGGATGGAGCTCAGGCCTCCTGCTCCTCCAGGAAGTCTCTGTGGGTGACCCAGGCTCCTTCGCCACAGGTGCCCACAACAATTCCAATGTCTCCATCACTGCATTTAGCACAATGCGTGGAAATTACTGGACTAGATGCTGCTATGCCCATCAGCCTCTGAACTCAGGGAGATGGCCACTGCCAGGCCCAATGCCAGGCACAGGGCAGTCACTGATTTAACAACAATTTACTAAGCCCCACCCAGTGCCAAGCGCTGTCCTGGACACTGAGGGTACAGCCCTGAATGGGAAAGACAGGAACCCTGCCCTCACAGCACGGACATCCCGCTATGACGTACACAGCAAATGCTAAGGAATGCTGCCTGAATGGCTAGTGAGTTAATGCCCCACCTCCAGCTCCCGCCCCTACACCCTCCTCTTCCTCTGTACCCCACTCATTCCCTTGCCCCATCCTGTCCTTCCTCCCTGCCTCTCTCTCTCTCTCTACACACACACACACCCTGCTCCCCCATTGTTCCATGGTCCCTCATGTTCATGCAGCACTCCTCAGTTGAATAATCTTCCACAAGTTCTCTCATTAGCTCCTCCCAATCAGCCCACTCTTAGGCATTACATCCAATGTACAGGTAAGAAAACTGAGCCCCACAAGCCACAGCCTAGTCCTGGCTGCCTTCACCTTCCCTTTGTCCAGCCTGTCTTCTCCCTCCTGCTGCCTTTCTCTCCCTCCTGCCTTCTAGGCGACTGGCAGTGGCCTCCTCTCTCTCCCCTATCTGTGCAGTGGGGCAGGCAGGCGGCCTCTGGGAGATGGGACATGGGGGTCAGCTTCCCCTCCCCTCCACGCCTCTGCAGCCTCTCTCAGCCCCCCCCCCATTTTCATTCTCCTCCCTCCCTTCTTTCTTCTCTTGTTTGTCACGTTGTCCTCCTGCCTCTCCCATCCCAAGGCCTCCCTCGGGCCCAAGATGTCTGCAAAATGGTCGTTAGCTTTCCTTCTGGCTCATTAAAAATGAGAATTTGCATAGAATATCCATATGATCATTCTGTCTAAGCAAAACAGAGCACGGACATAAAGCACCATGCAAGATGGGGTGGAAGAGAAGCAGTCACCGTGGGAGGGAGAACCCCACACAGGGACAGGCCCGGCCGGGCAGCCCCTCATCCCTCTTTCCTGACCTTTCCGATGGCTGATTCGCCTGTTTTTGTCGTTCTTACAACAACCAACCAAGTGGGAACTACATTTATCTCATTTTAAAGACGGGGAAACTGAGAGCCAAAGAGGAACAGTGGCTTGTCCGAAGGCACACAGCAAGCCCATGGCAGAGCAGGGCAGCGTCCTGCCGCGGCCGCTCACCCCCCGCTGTGGGCCCGCTGCCCTCAGGAAAGCTGCCCCTGCTCACCCCTGGAAGGAGGTGGCATGAACAACCAAATTCGGTCTCGTAGCTCCCTCACCCAGAGCACCCTCCCACTCCCCTGGCACTGCCCCACCTCCCACAATAGTTTAGTCAGATGCAGAGATTTTTAAAGACAACTGCTTCCAAATTTCTCACCCCAGGTGTAAAACCACACTCGGACCTGCCTCACCCCAGGTGTAAAACCGCACTCGGACCTGCCTCACCCCAGGTGTAAAACTGCACTCGGACCTGCCTCACCACCAAGAGGATTTATGGCAGTGACCAGAAATAAACATATCTGGCTAAAAAAATTGCTAACAAAATCAAGGGAAAGGGATCTGCACTTTGCAGATGAGGCTTTCCGCTCAGCATCCACAGACTGGCCCAAAACTGCAGAAATGGCCATTTGCGGACCTGAGCCCACCGGAGCTGCCCTCTGGGGAGGTGCCGCTCTCCGTGGTGCTGAAGCCACATGCCCAGGCGATGCCCTGCCCTTGGCTCACACACAACCTGAGAGCAAGTCCAATGGACTCCAGCTTCAAAGCACATCCCAAATCTGTCCCTCCGTACCACGCCACCTTCCTCGTCCTCTTGCCTGGACGGCAGCAGGAGCGTCCTCACTGGCCTTCCTGCCTCAGCCCCGCAGTCTATTCCCACACAACAGCCGGCAGAACCCTGCTACACCCAAGCCCAGCCATGTCCCTCTTCGCGCAAGGCCCCCCACTGGCTCCCATCTTACTAGGAGCAAAAATCAAAGTCCTCAGAGTAGCCCAGAGGCCCCACAGGATCTGCCCTCCTTCTTCTGCCTCTCTCCCTTCACACATTCTGCCCCTGCCTCTCAGCTGTTCCTCAAATGTCAGGCATGCCCCCACCTCGGGGACACTGCACTTGCTGGTCCCTCTGCCTGGGGCTCTCCCCCCCAGCTCTCATCCACATGGTGTCGCTCTGCAGAAAGGCCTTCCCTAACCACCTGCCACTTCCGCCCACCTCCATTGCACTGTTCTTGTCCATGGCAATGCCCATCAGCTCCTATGTGGAGTTATATTATACAGCAGTATCTTCACTTGTTTACTGCAAGCTGTACCCTCAGGGTCATGATTCAGTGCCCAGCACACAGTAGGTGCTCAGTAAATACTCATTCGTCAAATGAATGAGTTACCATGCTGAGGGGGGCTGCAAGGGCTGAAGAGCAGGAGAAAGGGATGCCCCCACTCCCCTCCTCACCAGCACAGCCCCGCGGAGCAGACTGTGAGTTTGGAGGCCTGGACTCTGTCCTCTGAGTGCCTGAAACCCCAGGGGCATGAGACCAGACAGCACTGAAGGAGTGACCCGAGGACACGTCCCTCCCCACCTCCCAGGCCTTTATGCTCACTTTCAGACAGGACCCCTCACAGGCTCACACAAGGCCACGCATGGCTGGCGACTCCGTCATACACACCCACACCCTCCCCATCACAGAGGCCGCTCTGCCTCTTCCCTCCTTGGCCCTCTATGAGGGATGGGGGGGTGGGTGCTCCCAGGTCCCTCCATCTGACGGACACCAGCGCTTCCCTGGAGAAGCCAGGCGGTTTGGGAGTGGCACACACCTGAGGGAAAACCCCAGCTCTGACACCAACAAGCTGGGGAGGGCTTGGACAAGCCCTCGGGCAGCCCAGGCCACAGTCAGTCCTCCTGTAAAATGGGGACAATCTCAGGGTAGCTGTGCAGGAGCCAAGGTGGGGCCAGGGCCTGGCAGCTTCTGTGAGGTCAGTTAATGGGACGTTGCCTGGAAATACGAACATTAAAACAAAAGGCAGGTCAGGGCTCTCACAGACCAGGCTGGCTGAGGGGCCAGCGCAGAAGGCAGAGCCTGAGGGGTTCAAAGGCTCTGGGAGAGGACTGGTGGGCAGACACGGAGAGTGACCAGGGGAAAGGGCAGTGGCCATCCCCCAGGGGGTCCACGTGCATGAGCTCACTGAAGACTGCACACAGCCCTTCCTGTGCTTGTCAATCAAGAAGTGGAGGTTAACAGAAGGGAAGTGACTTGCCTGAGGACACATAGGAGTAGGCCATGCAGCTGAGGCAGGAACTCCACCCAGCACAGTCAGCAGCCACGTAGTGGCCGGGAACAGAAGCCTCAGGTGGAGAGGGAAGAAAATGGTGAGCTTGCAGAGCTGCAGAGAATAGGAGGGGCGGGACCTGCTTCAGCTACATCTTCAAGGAGCTCAGAGTGGGGCACATGGGGTGCTGGGGACCCTACTTCAGGCACAAAAACAGGCTCAAGTCTACTAATGAGCAAACAGGTGAAGAGGGCTTCCGAGGGAGTGGGAGAGGTGGGCCGGAGAAGGCCAAGGGCCTCCACCACTTGCTCTTTAACAAAGGGGAAGGGGTGGGGAGGGACCCCCGGTCACAAGAGCCTAGGAGGGCTGAACCGTATGTGCTTCCAGTGAAGAGGCTCAGGTAAGGGGAGGGGGAAGAAACAAGGGCAAGAAAATGAACTTGAGGAAAATGGGGCTCAAACCAGGTTCAGAGATTTGTCAAAAGAATCAGAGGTCAAGAAACCAAAGAGGCTGAAGGGGCTGAGGAAACAGGCTGCTGTGGACGTGGCTCTCTGTGGGCTCAGGTCTGGGCCCAAGGGCAACAGACACACTGGAAACCAAAGGCCAGCCCCGTGGTGCCCGGGCCTCTGTGTGGCAGGTAGAAAAGCCAAGAGAAGAGGGTGAAGGGTGTGAAGACCCACATCGTGGTGGGCCTCAGAGGTCCCCTGACACATTGGTGATGAAACTGAGGCTCAGAGGGCAAGTGACCAGCCCTCCCTCAGTCACAGGGTCACATAGCCACCCAGAGACAGAGCCTGGACTAGAGCTGGGCCAGCCTCCCAGCCCAGGGTCTCTGCCCCCTCCGCTCTGGTCAATGGTGATGAAGCCCACACCTCTGGCAGCTTAGCGTTCAGTGCGGGCCCGGCTGTGCAACATGCTTTACACGTATTAACTCGTTCAGGGTTCACAGCAACCCGTGAGGGAGGCGCTATTCACACCCCACTTCACCAGATGAGCACCGAGGTCCAGAGGCCTTACAGGCCTGCTCGAGATGGTGTGGCCCGCAGTGGGAGAGCCAGCATCCAGGCTCTTAAGCACTCCACGCTGCTGCGCCACCCAGTAAAGGATAGCATTCGGAAGGCCAACGCCACAAAGGGGCTACAACCAGCAAAGGGAAGTTGTTTTCTAAGCCCAAAGAAATCTTCAAACATGTGCCACAAAGGAGGCCAATAAAAAATCAGTTGCTTCCTGTCCAAGAGGGAAAGGATTAAAATCCAGCGCAACAGGGGCTTGGCGTCTCACGTCTCTGCCCCGTCAGTCCCGTGGAGCTGAGGCGCACTCAGATGGGAGCGTGTTCCCATCGTGATAGGCCGGGGAGGGCAGATCAGAGTCGGAGAGAGCTGGGAAAGTGACCTGATGACACCCAGCACTGAAGGTGTCAATGCCCTGCCATAGGCCAGAGTGGCAGAGAAATCAGAGCAGACGGGCAAAGTCCTCGACGTGGGCTAGGCAGGCACAGGGTTCATCTCTACAGCAGGACACAGACAGACCTGACAGTCACTGGGCGGTCACATCAGTGCTGGCACCTAGCTGTCTCCTACTGCCGGCCAGGTCCACTTAATTTCCACCCATGGGGAGTGACAGGTGGCACAAGGGAACCAAAGATGTGATGGGTCTCAGGTCCAGGGTGGCACGGCTAATGAGCTAGAATGGTGGAGACTGGAGGCTGGGTGGGCCCTCTTCCTTCCCTCGCCCTTGGAGAATACACGGTCAGTGGGCAGGGCCTGCTGGGCCCCAGCTGCTGGGTCTCTGGGCAGTGAGTCCAGGGGACAACTGGAGGGACCATCCAGAGGCCTCTCCCTGAAAAGGGGCTGCAAGCTGTCCCACTCTCATCAACACCGCCAGTGGCAGGGTCCTCCCTGCTTCCAGTTCCCCACCCCCTCAGCTGAGGCCAGCCCCATTTCATCTGACAGGGTACAAGAAGCCGCAGGCTCCAGGCTCTGTCCCCATGCAGCTGGCCCTACTCAGCCCAGAACCAAAGGCCATGCCCTGAAGTTCCACATTTGACAACATTCCCTCAGGCCTTGAGGGACAGTTCATTTTCCGGCACTCCTCTGAGAGAAGCATCATCCTAAGTAAGCAGTTTTCTGTGAATGTCTGGGTGTTTTCAGAATGAGCCGGAACCGTGGGAACAAGCCCTGACGGGCCTTTGCTTACAAGAGGAATGTCTGGGGTCAGGGCCTCGCACTGAGGACAAGCCCGTCAGTGTCAGAGCTGGGCCTTGGAGGCGAGCTGACACATCCACCCCTATCACAGAGGAGAAGAGCAAGCCCCAGGGGGCAATCCCATGCCCAAGGGTGGGTCATCTGTTCCCTCATTTGTTCATTCTACAAACATCTTCTGAAGCCTTGCTATAAGGGAGGCTGAGGCGCACAGAGCTGTGAGGTCCTGTCCCTCCCCAGCCTCAAGGAGCCCAGAGTCATGTGCAAGAGACAGAGGGAGAGTTCTCGGCACTGAGCTTCGAGGCAGCTGGGGAAGATCATCCCCCACCCAAGCGAGCAACTCCGCCTGGGAGGAATAGATTAGGGAAGCCTAAAGTGAGGAGAGGTCTCGGCACTGAGAGGAACCCGGCCGGCCCGAGTGGGCTGGGCACAGCAGGGGGAGCTGGTATGTGCTCATACAATCTCGTGGGCAAGCAGGAGCAACCCAAAGTGCCAAAAAATTTTAAAGTATAGGGTTGGGCCCTGGTCAGGTGGCTCAGTCGGTTGGAGTGTGGTCCCATGCACCAAAAGGTTGCGGGTTCAATTCCTGGTCTGGGTACATGTCTGGGTTGCGGGTTTGACCTCCGGTCTAGGGGTGTACGGGAAGCAACCTATGTCTCTTACATCGACGTTTCCTTCTCTGTCTCTCTCTCTCCCTTCCTCTCTCTAGAACCATAAACACGTCCTCGAGAGAGAATTATTTCCTTGAAAAAAAGGAACTTTTAAAAAAACACAGGGTTGGCCTAAAAGACACTGCTCAGCTCCATTTTACATTGGTCCCTGTCCCATGGCCACTAGAACAGGACAGGCCGCCCGCCAGGGTCCCCTCTGCCTTTTTCACGCCTACCTCCAAACTCCTGCTCCTGCTGTTGCCCGGCATGCCCTCTCCTTGCTCTGTACTTATCCAAGTGCCCCATGCCCAAGCCCCGCTGACTGCCCTCTGGCTGGGCAGGGGCCACCTGCATCCCTGGAGCATCTCTCTTCACGTCAACAGAGGCACCACTGCCTCCCTACTTTCACTTACTCAACACCTACTGCTCACAGGGTGCACCCACACCCACCGAGAGCCCACAGGGCCCACGGCCTGGCTCCTTTCCTCACCAGGGGCTGGGCACCCCGCAGGTGTGACATAAATCCGTGAAGCCCAGGTGAGCTGGGAGACTCCAGCGGGTCTGGAAGGCTGAGCCTCTCCCCTTCCTGCCCTCTGGGAAAGGCATTCCCTCAGGATGACACACCTGAGGCAAGCACTGTGGTGAGAAAAAAGAGAGAGCTGAACCTCACATTTCAGCCTGACACGGCTGCAGACAGGCCCTGGGTTCTCACGGTCCTGTGTCTGCCCCCTGGAGAGAATTTCTGTCCCCAGTGGGCCCTGGCTGGTGTGGCTCAGTGGACTGAGTGCCAGCCTACGAACCAAAGGGTCGCCGATTTGATTCCCTGTCAGGGCACATGTCTGGGTTGTGGGCCAGGTCCCCAGTAGGGGGCGTGCGAGAGGCAACCACAAGTTAATGTTTCTCTGTCTTTCCTTCCCATCTAAAAATTAATTAATTAATTAAGAATTTCTGTCCCCAGTGAGTCAACAGAGGCTCGAAGATGGCAGGGATCTCAGTGGGGAAAAAGGCTGAGGCCCCAGGGCTGCCTGCCCTCACCCCAGATGCTGATGCTCTGCTAGCCTCCGTCTGTCCTCTGCAGGCTGGGAGAGCAACCACAAAGGGCCAGGGTGGGCGGAGGGCTAAAGAAGTGAGTAGCTGGGGGCTGGATGTTGTGATCAATCACCCATTCCACAGACAGACACTTACTGAGCAACTACTATGTGCCAGTCAGGGACGGTGCTAGAGGCTGGGGGTGCAGCAGAGACCAAAATAGGCAAAGAAAGAACTCTGCCCTGGTGGACCATAAACAAATAAAGACTTGCTTGTCCAGCGTTTTAAAGAAACAGAGCAGAAAAGCGGGGATGAAGAGTCACGGGCTGGGGGATAGGGCTATGTGGGGTACAGTGGTCAGACAGGCCTCTCCGAAGAGGGGACACCTGGGAAGACACCTGAATGCACTGAGGCGTAGGCCATGCGGATATCCAGGGAAAGAGCTTTCCAGATGGAGGGACCAGCCAGTGTGAAGGCCCTGAGGTGGGCTTGTGCCTGGAGTGTCAGGAGCAACAAGGGGCTGTGGGGACAGAGCAGAGAGACAGAGAAGCGTGGAAGGAGGTATGGTCGGAAGGTAAGGGGGAGGCAGCAGGCAGAGTGGTGGGCACTCTAAGTGTCCCCTTGGGGGTTTCTAGCAATGCCCCAGGGCTCACCTCTCCTCCTGGTCTCCCAGAAACACGAGCACCTGGAGGGGCTGGCACAGCTCCCTCTAGCTGGCCAGGCTCTCCCCCCAGCGCTCAGAGCCTCCAGGGCACCGGTGCTCCATTCACAGCAGAGCAGCTGAGTCCAGAGATGTCACACAGCCAGCGGGACAAGGAGGCACCCCAGCTTCAGGGATCAGGCTGCCAGCCCGGCCAGGCTCCGTCCATGCCCGTGCCGAGGCCACCGAACTATCAGGGGCCATCCAAATACCAGTCTGAGGCTCGGCCCTGGGAGCTGGGGCCAGGGTCAAACCAGCAGCAGGCTGCCCCTCAGCATCTCTGGAATATCAACGGGAGGTACAGGGACATAACAGGGAGAAGAGGCCTTGGAACTTCCCCTTTTGCCACACCCAGAAAGGCCATCTTGCCCCCGCCCTGGGAAAATGGGCCTAGATGTGCCCAGGGTGCTGGAACTGCTCACCGGAGAGGACCAGAACCAAACTCCCCAGGGACCCCATGGCGAGGCCCCTGCTATCTTTAAAGCTCTATGCCAGTGTCTCAACCAGTGCTGGGTGAAACCCAGGGGTTCCCCGCCCAGAAGCCAGAACTGGGTTCTAGTCCCAGCTCTTCCACGCTCTACTTGTGGGGCCTTAGGAGAGTGACCTACCCTCTGGCCTCCGTTTCCTCATCTATAAAATGGGCACGATTATGCTCCCTGGAGGTCCCAGAGCCCACCACACAGTAGGCGCCCAGGACGTGCTGGCTGAGCTCTTGCCACGGCCCCCTCCACCCCACTGCCCGGTGCTCCCCTGAGCAGCTCACGGATTTATACTTCGGAGCACAGATCAATACAACATACGGCCAAAGACATCTTCAATCTTTTGCAGGGATCAGGCTACAAGGTACATCGGCCTCTCTCTACTGACCATTCAATTCTGATCTCTATTTGGCCAGCTGCAGCATGGCTTTCTCTCTCCTTTTCTCTTCAATCCTACCAACAGCCCCCAAATCAAACTGCACTTAGCAGGCAGGCAGCAGCAGGAGGATCTGGAGACGTGAGAAGTGCAGCCAGGTGGGGGGCCTGGCCCTCAGGCACTGGATGGAGAGCAGGAGGCAGGGACACTGTGCGGGGCACGGGTGCCAGGGCAGGAGTGCCCTTGAGCTGGAGGCTCTGGGCGAGTAGCTAGTTCTCTTACTTTTCTGTAAGTCCTTAAAAATCTTGAGGAAAATAAATTATATTTATTTTCTAACTACCCAATGCCTGATTAGGGTGCTTGTGAAAAATTAGTTTCAGATAAAATGCAGTACCCAGACCTCACATATATCTCATGCCTCCCCGGCTCTTAATACCGTGTGTGTGTGTGTTTACATAGGACTGGTCCACGTGGGTCTCAGTCAGTGCAGTGGGAAACAATAGACGCTGGAGTCGCAAGAACACAAAAGCAGTTAGGACCCTAGTCCTGGAGCCAGACTGCCAGGGATCAAATCCCTTCTCTACCAATAGTGTGCTGTGTGACCTCCTGTCAGTTACTGTTTGGCCTCTCTGTGGCACAGGTACTCCCTGTAAAGTGGGGGTATCCACCTCCAGGACAGAGAGGAATATCCGGGACAACGGGGTAAGACAAGGCACTCTGCATCTCTGCACATGCGGAGGGCTGGAGAGTACTGGGGTGCTGTAAGTCCCTCAGCGCAGGCACTGAACACCAGGCTGCTGAACTTCCTGTCCCTGCCCCATCTGGCACCTTTGTTACCAAATCCTGCAGAGGTTGCACCTTGAACAGAAAGGCAGTGGGTTTATTTGGGGGAAGATTGAGCCTTTGAGAAGAGGCACCTGCCGAGCAGGGGTCATGGGCCAGCCAGGAGTCTGCGCCAAGGAGGAAAGGACATGCACACAGTCAGAGGGAGGGGGTTTTGGCACCGCACCAGGGTGTGACACCGTCAGCAGGGGTCTCGGGGAGCTGCCCCCCATCTGGCTGGCGGTGAGAGTGGGGCCGGCCCAGCCATTCGTCCCTCTGCGGGCCCAGCTGCTGGGGCAGGCAGTGGCCTGGAGCCACAGCCATCGGTCAGCCACCGCCCCACTTCTGCCCACCACCCTGTCCGCCAGGTCGCAGGCACTCGAGCAGCTTTGGCTATACAATTACAGGGGCTTATCCACGATTTATAGCGGGATTATGCCCGCAGGATGTTACCAACACCAGCCTCTGGACACTGGTCCTTAGGAAAAGCAATTAGAGCCCACGGCTATATGGGCATAAACACGCAGACACCTCCCCCCGAGGTCAAGTGTGCCACGGGACCTATTTAGAGAAAAGGCCTCAGGAGAGGGGGCAGAGGGGCCTCTCCACAGGAAGCCGGGTCTGCCAGGAGGAGGAAGGGCCTCCCACTCCCCCCACACCCCACGCAGACAGGCTCCATCTCTGAGCCCCATGGCCCTCAATCAGCCATCCCTCTAGGCAGGGCTCACCCGACCCAGGTGGAGCCCCCCACCCAGGGCCCACCACCACAGCCCCGAGGAGGCTGCCCTCCCTGGCCAGGCCACTAGAACAGACCCACTCAGAGGCCCAGGTTTCAGGCCGCCAAGGTGTTAAACCCTGTCGTTTGCCTCTTATCACTTGCTAATACCAAGAGCTTTATCACTGGAGCTTCTGAAGCAATTAAGGGAAAGCAGTGAGCTTAACCAGGGAAAGGAAGCCTGTGGAAGTGGGAGGAGCCCAGGGAAGCACACCACTTTTCCACAGTCCTCAAATCCACCCACGGGGCACCTGCTTCACTGAAGCCGGAGCCGAGAGGGAAGTGAGATGTGGTTCCCGCAGCCCCTGCCCCTCACCCCTACCAGACTGTTCAGTCTTAGGGACCCCGAATTCCTGACCCTTCCAACAACCCTTGCTCCAAGAACCTGCTAGCTGGCCCCCTGAGGCCCCCTTAGATAAGGTCACCTCCATGCCCACCCTGTCCCCTCCTCTCTGCCGGAGAACAGCAGCTGCCCCACCAGCTCCCATGGCAGAAATACTGACAGCACCCCCCCACCCCCCGTCTGCCTCACCTGCAAAAGTCCTTCACATCCAGCCCTCACCCCTAGGAGTCACCCAGCTTCCTGGCAAGGCCACAGGCCAGTCCCCAGTGCTCCGAGGGGGCACCGAGGCCCACAGGAGGCATGGCCCAGGGCAGGCAGAGCCCACAGCAGGACCCAGAGAATGGCACTCAGGCAGTGCTCAGCCACTGTGCTCCAACATCCCCCCATCCCCGAGCAGGACCCTGCAGACGGGCACCTGACTCACCGTCCTCTCGGGACTTCTGGATGAAGGCCTCCACGCCGCTCTCGCCGTAGCTGCCCTCCGAGGCCAGCGTGGACACGTAGTTCCACTTGAGAGCGCGGACGATGTCCACCATGGCCTGGGCCTGGTACGTGTCCGAGGGCACCACTCGGGAGAAGAAGTCGTAGCGGCTGTTGTCGCTCAGGTCGGGGGCTGTGGAGGCGTAGCTGATCTGGGGGATCTGGGGGTGAGAGGGGCCACTAATGGGGGTGGTTGGCACCCCCACCCTGCCCAGCCAGCACCACACCCCTACACACCGACCTTCCTCCTGTCCCTCAGCCTTGGGACCGCCCCAGCCCTCCCCAGGGCCATGGCCTCCCCTGACCCTGGGGAGACTCTGGGACATGGAGGAAACCAAGGCCCAGAGAGAGGCTGGGCAGGTGCTCGGCTGGCCCTACCCCTGGCTCCAGCCCAGGGTCCCAATGCCTCCCACCTCTAGTCAGCTCTCTCAGATCCTGTGCCCCAGGCCTTCCCCACGCCCAGCAGAAGTGAGGCTGCCCTCAGAGTGAGAAGTGACTGTCACGTCGGCCTTGCTGTCCTCCAGAAATCTCCCAGCTAGCCTCATCTGGGTCCAGTGGCTGGTGGTCCCCCAGCGGCACACACGTACACGCCACAAAGTCATCAGGAATCTCACACACATGCACACATACACGCATGTGTGTGCACACCCCAAGGACCTCTGGGCCAGGGCTGTCCAACCTTTTGGCATCTCTGGGCCACCTGGGAAGAATTGTCTTGGGCCACACATTAAATACATTGTGACACATAATCACAAAAAAAATCTCATAATGTTTTAAGTAAATTTACAATTTTGTGTCGGACTGCAGTCACAGCCATTCTGGGCCACATGCGGCCTGCGGGGCACAGGTTGGACACCCCTGAAAGAGCTGGAAGATTCCAGCTGGGGAAGACCCCCAGGTGAGTGAGATGATTCAGCCTGGAGATGTGGTGGGTAAGGGTAGTGAGAGGGAGCCCTGAGGGGTCACTCAGTCCATTTCCTTCCCCCAGGTAGCCCCTAGGTCACCACCCAGTGACCCCTGTCCCCACAACTCCCTCAGGGCTCAGGCTCCTTCCTCCTGCCGAGCTCAGAGGAGACAGAGCCCAGGCTCCAGCTCCCCCCAGCTCCACCCTCCCATGGATGGCGTCTCAGGAGGCCATTGTGGGTGGGGCCTCTGGGAAGTCCCTCTCTTCACAGCCTGGGACCCAGGACCCACAGGGGGAGGGGCCCACCAGGCCGGCAGCCTCTCAACAGCAGACTCCAGGCCTGCTGCCCCCAGCCCCTGCTGCCCCAGCCCCTGCTCCCCCAGCCATGGAGTACTTTCTAGGCCACAGCTCCCGCCTGCCCACACTAGGGAAAAGGTAGGATGCAGAGCCCTTAAGCTCCCATCCCTCTGGTGGTTGACATCGACCACCCCCAAAGGACGAGGAAGGGCCCGTGGAGCTTCCTGCACCTTCCCTCCCCTGGGCCCACACTCACAGCCCCAGTGCACTCTGCACAGGCACTCCTGCTGCCTGAGGCTCCCCAGGGATGCTCAGTGCCCCATGCTCACCATTCCTGCCTCCCTGCACACCAAAATATGCCCTTCCTGCGTGCCCTCTGCCATGCCCTGAGCTCTCCAGGGTGACAGGGTACAGGGGTCAGCATATCGATCTGGGCTGATGTCAAATCTAAAATTTACGTCCCTAAGGAATCACTAAGATTCAATCCTGGCCAAAATCAAAACCAAAAACCTTGTGGCCAGAGCTTCAGTCCCTATGACAACTGAGGGCAGGAAAACATTCTGGGGGCGAAAGGGTTGGGGTGCCCCCTGGACCAATGGTTGCCCACCTAGCCTATGCCTATGCCCCATCCCCAAGGAGAGTCGGGGTGCACCTTCCACGGAGGACTCCTCTTACAAAAAGGGCATGGCCCCGCTCAGCCCCGGCAATGCCCCAGGCAGGCCCCAGGCAGGCCCCAGCCGGGCCCTCGATGGGAAAGGACCAAGTCCCTGGGAGGCTCCGGGAGAGGCTGGGGGAGGGGCAAACAGATGACTGGTGTTCGGGATCTTCTGAGCGATCCTCTCCTTGCAGTTCTATGGTCTTTGTAGAACGGTATGCTCTACCTCAGGGGTCCCTGACCCTGACCAGGCCACACAGCAGGAGGTGAGCAGGGGGAGAGTGAGCAAGCGAACCGTCCCTGGTGCCACAAAGGTTGGGGACCGCTGTTCTGTGTCATTCACTGCAGCGCCCTCTGCAAGAGCAACACTTTGGAAACAACCCGGTGAAAGCTCTGGCCACACAAGGAACACCCTGCAGCTGCAGAAAAGAGCAAGCGCGGCCTCCACAGCCGCTCTGGGCCGCTCTCTAGGCACAGCGCGGACACAACAGGACAGACAAGCAGGGTGCAGACCTGCTTCCTGCGCGAGGGGCGGTGCATGCTCAGCTGTAAACTCGGGGGAGCGAACGGGGGCTGGGCAGGGCCCTTTCATCTCGCACCTTTTGTACCTCTTTCATGGAGCCCCATACAAATATGGGTCCTACTTAGAACACAACCACGTTTGAATCTTGGTGAACATGTGTGTGTGTCTCCTTTCCTGCCTGAAATGGGACCCCCTAAAACGTGGGCTTTGATTGGGTAGCTGATGATGCATTTAAAAAGTATTACTACTTTTGAGGTCTCATAACATCATTATAGTTGCAGTTAGTTGCTTTTTGAGAGTCCCTGTGTCTCAGAGCAGGGTTCCTTAGCCTCAGCACTATTAATATGTACTTTGGGGAGACCATTCTTTGTTGGGGGGCTGTCCTGCGCATTGCAGGAGGATTAGCAGCATCCCCATCCCCTACCCACTAGATGCCATGGCACACGCCACCCCACCCCACCCCACCCCCGCCCCGGAGCTGTGACAACCAAAAATGTCTCTAGACACTGTCAAATATGCCCTGGAGATAGCGCTGTGCCCACTGACACCCACCGTCTTAGAGACATGCACCAAAACAGGAGGGATAAAGCAACCTGATGAGGTCGGGGGTGTCCGTCAAAGGGACTGGGCAGGAGAGTGTGGGTGAGGAATCACCCCGTCCCTGAGCCGACGCCTGGGAGCGCTCAGTGCCTTTTGTTGTGCTTCTGCACGTGTCTGAAATGCCCTTATTTTTTAACTTGTCACTAAAACAGAACAAAATGAATGCCACCTCCAACTCAGTGCTCTGGACAGAAGCCCCTGAGGCTGGAGCCGAGGCTGGAGAAGGTGGGGAAGGTCGCTGCTGGACGGCGCCGGGGAGGCAGCAGGTTTTGTCTGTTTGGTAGCTCACCTCCCCCGGGCCCTAACCGCATACCCGGGAACCCCTCTCCTCTAATTAGAAGACCGGCTCCCACTTCTGACGCTCTCTCCCAGCACAGCCCAGAGTCAAAAGGGCCTCACAGGGTAAGGCAGAGGGCAGGAGGCCCCGGAGGTGTCAGAGCTGGTGGCAGAGCAGGGCGGAGAGGCACTTCCCACTCACCCCTCCTTCCTCCTTCCACACTGCCTCCCGTCCCCACTCCCACTCAGGCACTCAGCCCGGCCTGGACAGCAGACGGACTGACGCCGTCCAGCTGTCGGGACGCAGAGCCCTTCCCGGGGAGCACAGCCTGCCAGCACATCATATCCACACCTATCCACTCCCCTCCTTACCCCCACTCCCACAATGGGTAGGAGGGCCCAGGGGACCCCCAGCACCCTTTTATGCATCCCCTCTGGCAGCTCTCTCTCAGCTCCAGCCCTCCCGAGTTCCCTGGGGGGTGGTTTCGGGCAGAGACTTGGAGCTGAACCGCTCAGCCACCCAGCAGCTGGGAAACCTTGGGCAGGTCCCTTCACCTCTCTGGGCCTCCCTTTCCTCAGCGGCCAAATGGGAATCTTTACGGCCTGTCTTTGAGGCTGTGAAGGGCACACCAATGAGAAGCCCTGGGGCAGAGCCGGGCAGGCCGCACGTACCCTTGTGGGAGCTCTTGTCCCGGCTTCCTCTTGGCAGCGCCCCCCCCCCGCCCCTGACTTTTTTCCCCAGGACTCTCCCCTGCGCCCAGCCCCTCCCGCCTCCAGCTGCCAGCTCCCTCTGCAGTCACACAGGTCTGCAGTGCTGGGGGCACATCTCCCCTGGGTGCTGACACCTCCCCCTGCAAGACACTCCTCCCCCCGACCCCCGACCCACCCCAGCCCCACCCCAGCCTAGCAGGCGGTTGGAGACAGCCCGGAACTGCCCAGGGACACCATGGGCAGGGTGACTGTGACAGCCTGGCCTGAGTGGGGCTCTGATGTCCCCTCAGCTCTCGCTATCTCCACAACTCAGCAACAGGGGGGGGGGGGGGGGGAGGGGGGTGTCTGGATTAGCATCCTCCTCATCCTCCTTAGCCTCCTCTCTCACAGCAGCAGCGTCAGAGGGAGGGAGGCAGCCACCCCCACCCCACCCCGGCTCCTCCCTCTCCGCCTCCCCACCGTCATAACACTTTGAACACCTACTGTGTGCTGTTCTAGGTGCTGGGGACATGGCCCCTCCTGTCACATCCTTGGAGAGCAAGAGTCAACAAGAACTCGGATTCCAGCAGCGCTCGGCCAGCTGCAGGGCCCTACTCTAGGTCCATCTGCCTGTCTTCTCTTTCCTCCCTGTCCACAGAGCCCGTGACCTCATCTCCTCACACCCAATCTTGCCTGTGAGGCAAACCCCCGCTCAAACACCACCTCCTCCAGGCAGCCCTCCCTCCACCGTCATCCTCCACAGTCTGCTCAGACCTCCCACAGCATAGTCAGGCTGCTCCAAGGGCACCAGGCTCATCCTTTCAGGTGCTGGGATCCTTGGTCTACTTGTCAATTCAACAGGCCTTCCAAGGCCTCCCACTGTGCTGGGCAAGGCCACGTGGGGTTTGTAGGGAGCAGAGGAAGGGAACTGGATTCATCCCAGTCCCAAAATCAGTGACCCCCTACTGCACTGTGGGGAACCCCCTGAGTGGCACACAGTGTGTCTGCAGCTGGCCCCAGTGGAGCCTCATTTATGGAAGGGCTGAGAGACTGAAGGGGGAGGGTGCTCAGGAATAAACCTCAGTCTCCCACTTCTTCGGCGACAAGCAGGTCCGGGCCACGTGTGGAAAGACAAAAGCTGCTTCCAGGCTTAAGCAACAGTGGTGGTGAATGCCAAGTGCACCTGTGTGCACATGCATGCACGAACATGCATGTACGCACATGCACTCAGGGCATGGGCCCTGGGCACACGAGTGCATGGCACACCCACTCATTTACTCCCCAACAAGTCACCAAGCGTGGCCGCCTGCCAGGTGTGGTGCCGAGTACTGGGCGTGAACAGTGACCACTGCCCTTGTCGGGCGCCCAGTCTAGACAGAGACGGCTGTGGAAAGGTGACCCACGCTGCTCGTGGCGAGCAGGGCCCAGGAGTAAAAAGAAGTAAGGGGAGGAGCAGGACACCATCAGACAGAAGGGCCAGAAACACCCCCTCTAACAAGGTAACTTCTGAGTCAAGACCCCAGGAGACAAAAGAGGAAGCCATGTGGGTATCTGAGGGACGGCCTTTCATGCAGAGGGAGGAGCCAGTGCAAAGGCCCATGTGCACACACGTGTGTGAGCATGTATGTGTGTGTCCACACATGCACATGTGTTCAGGGCCTGCCTCTTCTGGGCTGCTGTGCTGATACACCCACCCAGGTGTGGTGGCGCTGGCCGAGCCCACAATGCCCACCGGCTCCCAGGCTAGCGCAGTCTGAGGCCCCCAAAGAGCAGCCAGCCCATGCCCCACGCCACCAAGAAGCAGAGAGGGGCTGGGGGTGGCCAGCCTGCCCAGTGTCTCAGAGCCCACGTAGTGCACCACCTCCCAAGGCCGGCGCTGTGTTCACAGCTTTTCAAAACATTCAGGAGGGAACCCCACCCCGACCTGCACAAGGCTGGGGCGCCCCAAGCCAAGTGGCTGGGTGTCGATGGCCTTCACCATGGACACCCCACGGCTACCGGACACAAACCCCAAGGCGCTTGTTGTGAGCCTCAGTGTTTGAAAGCACCTCCTCTTCCCTCCCCTCCCCTCCCTAATGCCAGCACAGTATGGAAGCTTCCAGCACACGCGGAGCGCCAACCTTCCCAGGGCTGTGCAGCCCAGCTTTGCCATCTGTGTGACCTTAGAGGAGCAAGAGGCCTCTCTGGGCCCCAGTTCCCTCCCCTCTAAAGGGGTCACAGAAACTATAATAGAGCACTGTGTTAGTGAGCACACACATCACTCAGCAAATGCTAGAGATTATTACTGAGAGGGAGGCAAGGCTTTGGCCCTTGGGCCCATTTCAGACTGAGGAGAGTGAGGCTCAGAAAGAAGGAAATGCCCTCTGAGTATCAGAGCCAGGAGATGCCGGAAACAAGGCACATAGGGCTGCTCGGCCTCCCTGTTCACCACCCAAGTCCGGACTTCAGGGCCTGCTCACCGACCCAGCTGACTCTGCTCCTTCTGTTCTACCCACAAGCCAGGTCAGGCAGGCAGAGTGAGGCTGGGATCCTGCGGCCACCTCTGCCGTGAGCCCAGCCCAGGCCAGGGCCCACAGAGACCTCGGGACCCCACCTGCCTTCTTGTATCCCCTCACCCAAGGAGCAGGGACTTTGTATGAGGCCATGCAGACCCTGGAGCTGGCTGCCTGCTCCTGGCCTTTCTGACCCTGGTTGCATGAGTGCCAGGCTCTCAGCATTGGCTGTTTTCTTCACAGATAAAAGGCAGCCAGGCTGTCCCGGCTGGTGTAGGTCAGTGGATTGAGTGCTGGCCTGCGAACCAAAAGGTCACCGGTTCGATTCCCAGTCAGGGCACATGCCTGGGTTGCTGGCCAGGTCCCCAGTAGGGGGTGCATGAAAGGCAGCCACACGTTGATGCTTCTCTCCTTCTCTTTCTCCCTCCCTTCCTCTCTCTAAAAATAAATAAAATCTTAAAAAAAAAGGAAGGCTTTTACGTACATGAAAGCTATGCAGGCAGGACTGTGTGGGTTACGGAGAAGGCCAGCTTCCAAAGGCCCCGCCTGCATGGTCAGCTGAGGGGCACCATCTCCCACCCCTGACACCTCTCACCCGCCTAAGCCACGCAGGGGCCTTTGCTGCGAGACACAGTGCCCAGAGGGGCAAGAGGTGTTGCCAGGCAGGGGTCGGGGGCAGAGTGTCTCACTGAGAACTGGGCACACACCCTGCTGTCCGCCAGGTACCCAGAACGTGGATGTAAATAACCCACCTTCAGAGAACTAGCCTAGGGGTGGGGACTGAAAAAGGAGGTCCTCAGAGTGGAATGCCTCCAGGCTGAAGTGCTGGGTTTGGGGCAACCAGGGACTCCTGGGGCCTTGCAGGGGAGCTGTAGGAACAGTCCCACTGGGGCAGCACACAAAGACAAACCCCTGGCGTCAGGAGCTGATGCTCTAGTGAAAGATCAATAACGAACAAGTATGCGCAGAACCAATGGTGGGTGCTGGCCCTTAGCCATCTCTGCTCTCTGCTCTCCGGCACACGGTGAAGTTCAACTCCCTGCTCCCGAGGTTGGCTGGGGCCATGTGACACGTTCTGGCCAAAGAGCTGGGAACAGGAAAGACCATCGCTTTGAGGCCGGTGCATTTCATTGCAGTTGGGAGCCCCTACCAGGCACATGTTCCCTCTGCGACCGTGACCAGCTGTGTTCCCGACCGGCCTGGTCCCTGAGCAGACGGGGCGGAGCGCCCAGCCAGCTGTGGAGCCGCAGGCACTGCACGTGTGTGCCGGGATGGCTTGCTCCTGCGGCATCACCTCGCCCACGCGGCAACCGCGGCGGCACAGTGCTCTTGTTCCAGGAAAGCCTGCATGACCCCCTTCTCCGCCTCACGTGCCCAGAAGTGTCAGGCTCGCACTCCGCACAGGCCGGTAGGGCCGGACCGAAGTGAGTTCACCCGCACAGACACACACACAGTGCGTGAGTGCTCACTGTGCGCCCAGAACTGACCTAAGTGGTTTCATGTGCCTTAACACCTTCAGTCTGACAGCAACCACATAAAGCAGGCCCTCTTATTCTCTACATCGTCCCAAAGCGGAGGTACAGAGAGGTGCAGTAATTTGTCCAAGGTCACACAGCCAGCGAGTGGCTGAGCCAGGATGTGAACGCAGAAGCCCACAGCCCATGCCACTAACTGTCATGTAAAACCTGTCTCCCCTTACACAAGTGAACCACGCGCGTGTGCGTGCACACGCACACACGCGGACTCTGAGGGTGAGAGCGACAGCCTTCAGTGACAAGAAGGGCCGCCCACATCTCCTGCAGGGCAGGGTCCTCAGGGCAGCGGCAGGGGGAGCCAGCCCCACTTGCCTGCGTGCTCAGCCCACCTCCACCCCTGGCTGTCACACTGAGGGCCGAAGCGGCTCGTCTGTCTCCAACACCAAAGATCATATGCAAACCTGTCTCCCAGACGAGACGAAATAGATTTAATTAGACATTCTCTCGTGAAGCCTTTTGGACCCAAGCTTTTATTAGGATCACCAACTCTACCCACGGCTGCTGGAGGGGGGTCAAGGCCACTGACTCCTCTCCCTGAGGCTGCAGGCACAGCCAGAGTGTGTGGGCACCTCCATGGTCAGCAGTGCCCCACTGGCCAGGCCCATTACCCATCCCACCGCTCAGCGTGGCCCCAGAGTCACAAGTGGCCTCTTTCCTCTCCTGACGTCGTAACGGGGAAGTGGCTGCAGAGAGCACGTACCACCTGCAGCCAGAAGAACCGGGGCATTTTGGCGGGCAGGAGACAGAAAAGAGGACAGGCCTCCCCTCTTCCAGCAAAACTCACGAGCCAGCCTTTCTGCGGGAGCCCAGCCAGGTGCTAATAAAATGCCCTTTTCAGCTCAGTGTAGGGCGAGCTGTCAAAATTAACAGCAACAACTGGCATTTTACCAGAGCGCTTTTACACACATTACCTCTAACCTCCTCTGCAACCGCCCCCGTCTCGGCTTCGCTGTCCTGGCTCCAGCCACACTGGCCTCCTTGCCGTGCAGTGAGCATGCCAGGCACGCTCTGCCCAGGGCCTTTGCCCTGGCTTTCCCCTGGGCCTGAATGCTCCTGCACCCAGATGTGCATGTGGCTCGCTCCCTCACTTCCCTCCCTTCAAGACTGCTCCAGTGTCACCTTCTCAGGAGGGCCTTCCCCGACCACCCGACTTAACTGCTCCCCTCCCCTGCACCCACCCCCTCCACAGCCTGCTTTGACACCCCCGCACAACAATCACTTTCTAACGTGCTCTGTATTTACTCACTTCATTTTGTCATCCACCTCCCCGTAAAACACCAGCTCCATGAATCCAGGGACCATCTTCTCACCACTGTGTCCTTGGACACTCGGCACAGCACCTGGCACAGGGCAGGCGCTCCAGAAACAAAGGGGCCACTTCCATCCCTCCACACAGCCAGCTGGAGGACAAGCTCCACAGTGCCATGAACACCACGGAGGGGTGAGGCTCAGAGCCCTGGGGCCTGCTGAGGCCACAGAGCTGTCAGTGACCGACTTCCGATCCCCATGTGGCCTGACGTTCCCCTCCGGGCCAGCCACAGGCATCGTTCTGCAGTAAGTGGGCCACCCACGGCAGCACCTGGCACACAGAAGACGCTCTCGTGTCTCCTTCCTCCCTCCCCAAGGCTGGAGGTGAGGGATGCTGTGGAGGTGAGGGATCCCACTGATTGGGAGAACAAGCGGACACTTAGACTAATTTCCAGGCCTGTTCTGAATTATGTATTCCTGCAGAGAACCAGCCAGATGCAGGCAACAGGCCTTTGAACAAACATTTCCCCAGAAAGCACTCTATTCGGTCCCTTGTCTCACCCTTTTAAACACGTTTTCTTACTAGCCCCAGAAGAAAAGAGGGGCTGGCCGAGGAGGCTGGAGAAGAGGAAGCGCGGCGCGGAGAGCCTGGGCCGGCTGGCAAAGGCAGGTTCCAACGCACTCAGAGAAATGACCACAAGTAAGACGCCAGCTGAGAGCAAGTGAAATCCTCAGATCAGCACTTGTCCTATTTCATCAGCAAAACGTACATCAATAAATTAGACTCATTTTTGTAGGTTTTACATGCTGACTCCATAACCTTGTCAGGGGCGATACATGTGGGGGAGGCCAGGGATGAGGGAGGCTGGAGGCCTGTGGAGGAGGGCAGGGGCCTGAGGGAGCCCCAGGGGACCACAGCGCTACTGTGCCCCTCTTCCAGGAAGGGCTCAAAGCCCCAGTTTCGGAGACGAGAGGCAGACTGCCTGGCCCTGGGACCGTGGGCAACTCACTTCTCCCATGAGCCTCGGTCTCCTCATCGGCCGAGTGGGTGCAAGTGGGGAGACTATGGGCTCTGTCCACCCCACCGTGGGGCTCGCGTGGGAGAGTGGATGTCACAGAGGCTTGGGAAGAGGGGAGCAAACCACGTTCCACCTCTGTCCACACACCAGGTATAGCAGCGACCCCAGACTCTCCTGCCGCCGATCCCCAGCCCTGAGGCAGGGAACCCCAACCCAGCTCACTCCAGAGGAGACACAGTTCAGAAAGCTGAGGAACACACCCTGGTCACCAGCTCTGGTGTCAGGAGTGGCACCCAGGCCCATCTGATGGCAAATCTGAGCTTTTTATTTTCTTTGAGTTTATTGGGGTGGCCTTGGGTAACAAAACTATACAGGTTTCAGGCGTGTGATTCTGTGACACATCATCTGTACCTTGTGTTGTGTGCTGACCACCCCGAGTCAAGTCTCCTTCCATCACCATTCACCCCCCTTTCCCCTCTTCTACCTCCCCCACCCCCTTTCCCTCCGGTCATCACCACGCTGTTTGTGTGCAGCTGGGCTTTGTCCATGCCGAGGGCTCCCATGGGCCAGGGAGCTGGCAGTGCTGGGCCAGGGGCTCTGGACCAGCCCAGACGGCTGCAGTCCCAGGGGGCCAAGTTGAGGATGCAGGTAGGCAGGCACTGGGGACAGGTAACTGGCCAGGCCAGGGCCGGGCATCTTGATAACCGGGCAGGGGCGGCGGCAGGCAGGAGGCTGCTCAGGTGTTAGTGGCAGCACTAGGACCAGCAGCCCGAGTTTTGTGAGCCCTTCACAGGGATCGTCTCGTTTAACCCTCCTCCAATGTCCCTGGGAAGTGAGCCTGCTTATCACCTTCAGTTCTCAGGTGAGAGAGCTGAGGCCCAGGAAAACACGGGGACAAAAACCACACGGCAAGTGGCAAAAAGGGATTTGGATCCAGGGCTAGCTGACTCCAGCGCCTGCACACTCTCCCCCAAAGCCCGCCTGACTCGCACTCCATTCACTCGGCCCTTGGCCCAGCCCACACCCGCACTGGGAGGCAGCCAGGGTCCAAAGACAGGGGCCTTTGCCCCATCCCCCGAGCATGCTGCTTCACAGCTCTGTGCCTCAGTTTCCACATTCTATTCAATGAGGGCTCAGTGACCCCCTCCCCACTGTACTCACAAGGCAAGGACAGAGGGAGGGGCCTTCGCACTGTGGGAGTGACATCCAAACCCAGCTGACCCGCCCACAGGCTGCAGCACTGGGACCACCCCAGTAAGAGGGGTGCCCTGGGGTGTCTGTGTTACACCGAGGTCCTGCTGACTGTGTCACACACACTGAGGGCCGGCGACGCGGCGTGGCCAGGCTGGCAGGAAATCCACCACAGTCTGCCCAGGGTGATCCCAAGTGAAGTTACGTCCGCACCATGCATGCTGCGTGGCGCTAGTCTCATAATGGGTGTATTAACATTACTGAGCTCGACCCAACGAAAGCCATAACACCGTCACTCCAGGTGAGTCACGTCACAGCCAGGCCGGGCCACAGCCAGGCTGGCAGGAGGAAGGCCCCGCTAGAGCTCTGGGCAGGGATGAAGCCAAAACCGGCTTGGAAGGAAGGTACAGGCAAGCGATCAAGGCCAGGTGACAGAGCGCCAGGCTGTGGCTTGCGGGGGCTCCTGGCCCCAAGCCCTCCAGCCAGTCCTCTGCACTTGACAACCCCTCCCCAACGCAGCACTGGACTGACCACGCAGGCCCCCCACTTGGAAGCCCAGCCCCCCCTCCCAGTGCCCTCCTTCCCCCCACACAGCCCCTCCCCAGCCTCCTTGCTGGTCCTGCCTCCTTTCCCTGACAGACCCTGATGGCCCCAGGGTGCGGTCCTCCCGCCTGGCTGTCTCCACTCACTCCCAGGTCACCTACCATGGGATGACACGCCCCTGAGCTCAGACTGCCACCCACTGCCGGCTCCCCATGGTCAGCAAATGGGCATCTCAAACTCCAAAGGCCCAGAGCTGACTGATCCCCCAACCCCCAGATCCTGCCCGAGCCCTTCTCAGCCAGGCCAATGTCGGACACAGCCCCGACTCCTCTCCTCTCCCAAACCAGATTTGGCAGCAGTTACTGAGGCTCCACCTTAGAAACAACCAGAACCGACCACGGCTCCTCCTCTGCTGCTACCACCCTGGGCCTGGCAGCAGGCTGGTCTCCCACCCCCACACGTACCACCCCCCCCCCCCACAGGCACAGTCCATCACTCACCGGGCAGCCTGAGCGACCTGACTAAAACCCCAGTTAGGTCCAGTCCCTCCTCTTTTCACGAGCCTGCCCCTCAGCCACAGTGAAAGCCCAGGTCCTGCCGTGGCTCACCAGGCCCCAGCCCACCTTCCCCGTGGCCTCCTGACCCCGGATCCCACTGCCCACCCTGCTCGCTCTGCTCCAGCCACTCCGGCCTCCGTGCTGTTCCTCCCAACACACCAGGCAGGACCCACCTCAGGGCCTTGACACAGGCTGTTCCCACTTGTCACCACCAACAATACTACACATGTCCTCCACGTGTCCTCTTGATCCTCTGCCTCCCACTGGAATGTCAAGCCCAGGGACACGGCTGTTATTTTGTTTTCTGTTGTTGTTTTGTCCGCCTTGCTCACGGCCACAGCCCCGGGACTTAGGGCAGCAGCTGGCACTAAAGCCCTCATTTCACAGGCTCCACAAATGAACCTGAACGATCGACGGACAAGTGGGTGAGCCGCAGCAGCAGTGTGCATTCACCTGGTTCTCACAAACGAGCTTCTCTGCAGTGTTCTCTTAGGAAAACACCGGCTTCTAAAGAAGAGTTTGAAAACCACTGGCCTGGTCCAGATGAGGAAATTGGGAAGTGGACAGGCCAAGTGGCAACCAGGGCAGGCTGGTGGTCAGCCTCTCCTGGAGTCCACCTATCCCTGCCCACGCCGCTGACCCAGCACTGCCTCCAGTGGGGCCCTGCTGAGCACCCAGCCTGCAGGGGTTTCTCCGACTCCTGGCTGCCCCCGGCCATCCTTGGCCTCTGACAGCTCTGGCTCTGATCCAGCTCCTGTCAGCATCCATAGGAAGGGGCCACACGCAGGTACACTCAGGGTGGTGTTGCACCGCGGGGCTCCATTTTGGCAGACGTTTGCCATGGAAGCCCCATCTCCACCGCAAAATGAGGACTTCTGGCCCCTGGCAAGGGCTGGACTGATAAGGGCCTCCCACCCCATCACTCATTCACTCAGAATATATTACTGGCTCAGCACTCACTGTGCGCCCCGCGCCATGTAGGCACCAGGGGGCCCCAGTGAGCAGAAAGAGCAGGCAAATCCCTGTCCTTAGGGAGCTGAGTCCAGGGGGAGGGACAGTCTCAGTGCGCCCGCACACCAGCATGCACAGTCACACCTCTGGGCGTCCCGGGAAGATAATGGGGGCTGCGAGAGCCTGAAGGAGAGTCTAGACCCTCCTCCTTCCCACACCCCAAGCTTCCTATCTGGTAACAACAGTAACTACATATGACAACAGCTTACCTTCCTGAGCACTTACTATAGTCCAGGCTGCTCTGAGCACTGCAGATGTATTAGCTTACTCAGTCCTCAGCAGAAGCCTGGCACACACACAGGCACATACTATCACTGAGTCTATTTTATGGTGAAGGATCTGGAGTCCAGAGAAGCTGAAGTACTTTGCCCAGAGGCAAGTGGCCAAGCCGGGATTTGAACCCTCACAGCTGGGCCCTGCCTGCCACCGCACTCTGCTGCCTCCCTGTGGGAACACGGGTTGGGCTGACTCACCTCTGAGCCCCTCCAGCTCCGTGGTGGCTGCTTCTGGGATTCTCAGCCCAGAAATGTGCCTCCCGCCAGGAAGGGCCCAGCTTCTCCCACAGGATGGCAGCTAGGAGTGGGTGGGTGTCTGCCCAGGCCCTCCCACTTCTCGCCACCTTCTGCAGAAACCTCCACGTGCTCATTCAATTCAGCTCAGCGACCATTCGCCCTGCCCACAGTGTGCCAGGTGTTGGGACATGGCGGGGGACGGGACAGTCCCTGCCCAACACTGAGACCTGTTCTACACAGACCCCCGCAGGCCCAGTGGGGTCGGGCCCAGTCACCCGCCGAGGTGACCCGCTCATTAAAGCTCCTGCACAGCTCCCTCATCTTCTCACTCCTCCACTGAGTCCCAGGGTCACCTCCCAGGAAAACGCCTGTGACCCTCACCTCAGGTCTGCTCCAGGACCGACCTGTGATGGTGCTTTCCCCCGTTACCTCACCTAATGTACTCCTAAGGACCTTCAAAGTAGATGCTATCACCCACGTTTTACAGGCAAGGACTCAGAGAGAAGTTGCCCATGGTTAGTCGCTCAGGTGGTGGCTGAAATCCGGGCCCACCGACGCCTGAGGCAGAAACCCTTTCCTGCGGCCTGGCCTCCACATGAGCCCATGGCAACAGCTGCCAGCACATCTGGGAGGAGACGGACAGCAGATGCCCACAGGCTGTCCCTGGCCCAGCCCAATGTTCCCCGTTTCCAGCAACTGGCGATCTCAGCTGGCACTTCTGAGAGGGAAGCCCAGGTGGGTCTTGGCCCCTTCCACCCTCTCCCACCCCGCCAGGCCCCTGTCCCAGAACCTCCATAAAAGCCTGTGGGCTGGCAAAGCTCTGTCCCAGGCAGCAGGTCCCACTGGGCAGCCTGTGGCAGCAGAGCCTGGAGAGGAGTCTTGCCACCCAGCACACCAGACACAGCCGGGTCCTCGATAGGTGCCAGCAGACAGCAGCCATCTGCAGGGTCAATTTGGAGGGGCCTGAAACTCGGCCCCAGGCCCCAGAACACCTCCCCACATCTGCCTCAGGGTCCAAATCCCCATCAATGGGGCAAAGTGAGTTTCTGCCCAAACCCACCCACGTTCCCTGGAAGAAGGTGCCTTTCACCAGAGACTCTAGATAAGGAGGTGGGGGCACCTCATGGCATCCCTGACAGGGGCTCTGGCCTCTGCTTGCCTCCTCCTGTGGCACCGTGCACCTCACCACTCACGCATGGGCCCGTTCCAGCTCCAATGCCTTTCAGAGCTCTGAGCAGAAATCTCCCTCCCTGTCGCTTCTGTGCTTCCAGGTCTGCCCTCAGGAGCTGCAGAGGCCCAGCCTGTGCCCTCAGCTGAGGGCCCTGCCAGGCCCCATGACTCCCTTCTACACTGACACCCCTCCCCCTCCCCAACCCCCTGGCATCTGGCCTGTTCTCCTGCACTCAGTGGTCCAGGTCCACACGCATGCACACGTGGACATACAGGGGATACAGCGGACACACCGAGGCCGGACCGCCACTTAAAATGTGAGCCCATGAGCGTGGCCACTTGCATCCCCACCCCAAACCCTCCCCACTTTGAAGGAAAGCCCATCCCTGGGTGGGCCTGCCACTCACTGATCTCCGCTCATCGCCTCCCACAGGCCATAGCCTGGGCTACCAGGCACTCCCTCAGCAGTCCCTGAGCCCCAAAGCATGGGCACCCTCACAGCCTTTGCGCCTGGTCTGCCTAGCTGGCTTTCCCTACAAAGCGTGTTCTTTCACACCATTCCGTCCCTGAGCAAACGTCACCTCCTCAGAGGGGCTGTCACAGAACAGAACATCTAAGGCAGCTCCACCCCGCTCCCTGGCCCCTGACCCAGGGCCCTTTTCACCCTGACTTTATATAACGTGTCTCCCTTCAGGTCGGTGTCAGGCTCGGCCTCTTGGCGGCGCCTTGCAGGACTGGAGCCCCGACAGCCGGCGAGCCACCAGAGACCAGGCTCGTCCCTGCAGCTGGGCATCAGAGGTCACGATGGTGCCCTCCCCTGGACCAGGCTGCAGGGCCAGCTGCCCTACCTGGCAGCTCTCCTTTGGCAGCTCAGGCCTGGAGATGGGGTGACAACAGGAAGGTCCCCCAGGTGGGCGGGAGGGTGTGGAGAAGTAGAAGCCCACAGGAAATGGCCTGAGTCCCACGGGCTGCAAGGAGCATAGCAGACAGGTCCCCCCACAGTCACCCTCAGGCTGCCAAGGCCAGGTGACAGCTCCAGATAATCCAATCTCATGCTCCAGAGTATCTGCTAATGGTAGCAGCGGCCAGGGAGGGGAAGCACAAACATGGGGATCAGCTACAGCAGGAACAGGCAGGCTCAGTCGGACCCCCAAACCAAAGGACCCACACCCACAGTATGCCATAGGGACACCCCAGAAAGGCTCACATACAGCCCTCACACGCAAACACACTCAAGTGCTCACCATACCCATTCCACATACACCCAGCTACACACTCACAGAGAAGTGCCCGAGTCACACAGATACACTTCAACACCGCATACTCTGAGACAGGTGGGCACACCCAAGCACACACATGTACACGGGACACTTGAGACACCACCCCCACATGCAGGAATGCAAGCTCACAGAGGTGCGTGAGCCCAGGAGGCACTCCCTAAGGCCCACAGAGACATCCCTGGACACACGAGCACGTAACACTCACAGTGGCTCATGGCGGTAAACACACCTGTTGGCGCACGTGCGCGCGCGCACACACACACACACACACACACACACACAAGCTCTGGTACTGTCGGGACTGCCGAGGGCTGCGTCCACAGTGCGTTTGGGGAGCACAAAAGAATGTGCATAACCACTGGAATGCCAGCACTCTGCCCGGCTGTCCATCACGCAGCTGGGACTCCTAACTGCAGGAAAGTGCTGACACACTATCCCCCATTAACACCTGGCAGGGGGCAGTTTTTCTGCAGAGCTCAAGGTGGGCGAGAGCTGATGGGCTGGGGAAGGCTGGGGTTCAGGGGACTGAGGGGCCAGCTTAGGGCAGCCCAGAGGCTCTGAGCCAGCTCGCCAGGCTCACCAGTCCTGCTCCCTTGGACACCGCAGGTGGGGGATGCAGTGGTCAGGCCTGTCCCTCATCCCAGGGCACCAGCCTCCCCAAGCTATTGGCACTGCTGAGGGGAGGGCGTCTTGACCAGCACCCATCTGCAGTATTTCTTAGTTGTCTAAATCTTCCATGAGGCTGCAGGGACCCCCAACAGGGAACAGGGGCCTTGCCTGAAGACCCTAAGGTGGGGAGGCCTCCCCCCAAGACCCCCAGTTGCAGCTAAACAACTGCAGTGAGAGGTGGGGGGCAGGACCATCCCTATGAGCCAGTCCTCTCTCAGCCCGGGGGGTGGGGAAGCAGGGTCTGTCATTTGTTTTAATAATCCTGCTGGACTGGGAGAAAATTAACAAATGAGAAACCAGCTCGAAGTTAATCAAACTTCTCCCTGTCCATCCCCCACCTTCCATCTTAATGAAGGTTATTTATCCAACAAGTGAAAAAACACAGAATTAAATTAAACAGGACTTCTCCTTTTGCGCCCCCCAGCCCCCAGGGGAGCCAGCATCTGCCTGCTTACAGCTCTATAAGCTGCGCCTGGAGGACCAGGATTCCGACGCCCATCTGAGGGGTTCCCGGCGGAGCCCCCAGCTGGCACACTCCCAGGTTGGGCCTCACTGCCAGCTCTCTGCCAAAAATAAGAAGAGCAGTGGACTCAACCACCCTCCTGAGGCAGGACAAGGAAGGAGGCTCCTACGTTTGGGCCTTGCCGACAGGGCAGGGGACTCACCAGTTTCTTTGTGGGGGAGAGGGGCCTGGGTGTGGAAGGTGGCAAGTGTGAGCACCCTCCAAATGAGAACATCTGAGTGCCCAGCTGGAAACACCATCCTGGCCCCAACCTCTCAGTGGGAGGGGCTGGAGGGCCCAGGAAGCAGAGGAAGGACACCAGACCTCTCTCCCTGCCCCAGCACCAGGTCTGCACCACCCTCAGGCCAAGGAAGTGGCCCGCACCCTCTGGCAGTTTGTTGGGCACCTGCCTCCTCAAATCTCTTCCCTGGAGCAGCTTCTGACTCCATTTATACTTTAGCCAGGACCACCTTTGGGGGTCAGAGGCTCCTAAGTAACCACCCCCAGGGTGCTCCCTCAACCATCCCCTTTGGCCTTCCCTCTGGCTTTGAAAACTAATGACAGTCGCCTCCCACTTACAGCTCCTACAGTCTCCCACTTAAGAGACTGTCAGGGTGCTCACCCCCTGGGTGGGGAAGCTGAGGCTCCCAAGGGGGCGCTGCACAAGACCAGGTAGCAGCGGTGAGGGTCCCGGGACGTGGGGGCGGGGCGGAGAAGGACAGAGCTCTGGAGAGCTGCCACCTGGAGGGCTGGGAGGGGGGGGGGCTATTGTGCAGGAGGGCTGGGGGTTGATTGCCCCCTGGGAGAGGAGAGGAGAAGAAAAGGGAACAAAAAGGAGGAAATGAGGGCAGGGGAGGGCAGGGGAGGGAAGGTTATTACAAAAACTTCACAATGTCCACAGGAACCACGGACAAGACTGCGTTGAGGATACACAGGGCAGCAAGAGAGCACCTTTTAAACCACAGATCTGATCCTGTCACTCTGGTTGAAACCCTCCGAGGCTGCCCATCACACCTGGAGTGAACAGTCAAACTGTCCTGGGGTCCAGAAGTCCTGCCAGTCCAGCCCCTGCCACCTCTTCTCCCCTCCGCATGGTGTCCTGTTGCTCCTCTGATGGGCCAAGAATATTCCTGCTCCGGGGCCTTCGCACTGACTTGCCCTTGGCCACTCAGCCACCTGGCTCCCTCCCTTGCTGGCCTGAGTCTATTCAAATGCCCCTTCCTTGAGGGCCTTGTTTAAAGGAGACCTTCCCCCTCTATCATTCCCAAAGCCCCTGACCCCCGGCAATTTTCCTCCTTGGCACCATCACCACTTGAACCACTGCTAATCAATCTCATTCCCGTCTTCTCTCCTCTGGGAAGCTGGCTCCACATGGTCGAGGGTGGGGTTTGGTTCACTGCTGTATTCCGAACCTAGCCCAACATCTGACTCACTAAGTATCTAATGATGAATGAATGAAAATGAATGAATGAATGAACGAACGAATGAATGACTAAATGCTTAAGGCGATCCTTTGGGCCACCATCACTTCCAATCCAAAGTATTCCATCTGTCTCCTAATTACTCTCAGCCTCAGGCCTCGGCCTGCAGCCAACCCTCCACTCCACAACCAAAGGAATATTTCTAACCCCCAATCTGACCAGGCCACCATCGTCCAGGATCAAGTCCCCATCCTTGGCCTAAGTCTCCCCATCCACCCCAGCTGTGTCTCCACTGAGTCACCAACCAGCCCTCCCCATGCCACAAGCCCTGCTGCATCCATACCAGACATACCTCAAGGTCTGGCCGACATGCCCTCTCCACTTAGAGCACTGGCATGGCTCCCTCTCTGCCTGCTGGATGCCAACCACCTTCTCCAGGCAGCCACCCGTGCATGCCCCGTCAGAACTGACCTCTCCCTCCTCTGAGCCCCAACAGCCCCTCACGTGTACCTCCACCACAGCCCCCAACCCCAACCCTAAATTAAGCTGTGACAAATCACACATGTCATACCTTCCCATCCAAGAGGATCCAGATTTATTCACTCTGGCAATTGCTCCTGTCCCCACCACCTGCTCTGGTATCTTGTACAAACTTGGAGCTCCAGATTTGCTGAATCAAATGCAACCAGTTCAAACACAGCCCAGGGAGAGTGAGCACGAAGAGGGGCCTTTCCTCCAGGGTGCTGGCTTTTCAGGCTGGTCTGAGGACAAACAGACCTTTAAGTACCACTTAATCACAGCACACAGGAGAAGCGGGTCCCACACTCCACTAGTGTCCCCTCAAGGGCTGCCTGGGAGGAAACTGACACACCAGGGCCAAGAGGGGGCCAGGGCACTGTCAGGACAGCAGGGCACTGCCCCTGGCCCACCCAGCAGCCCACAGCACTAGCTCCCCACCCACCCAGAAGCTCGCACATGTGGCCGCCCCCACGGTAAGGTACAGCCACCACTTAATTATTTATTCGGTGCACTGTCAGCACAGTAGAAAGAGCAACCGTCTCTCCAGGCTTCAGTTTAAATATCAAGGCACCCACACGGTGTGCCCAGCCACCTGCCCAGCTGCCACCAAGACTGGCAGGAGAGCACCTCCTGGGGACCCTTAAGTGCCCCCAAGGCCAACACTGCTGCCCATCCCCTGCCTCCCAACAGTGAGGTTCTGTTTCAGGACAATGGACAGCGGCCCCCGGGCCTCTGCGGGTCTGCAGTTAACATAATCAGAGGCTGCCCCCGAGACAACCGAGACAACCGGCAGGGCTGTCAGGGCTCTGAAAGACCATTTAGTAAATCGATAACTAAAAGAGCCTTTCCAGCCTCCCAGAGCAGCCCTGGGGGGAGGCCTGCTGGGTTTTGAGTCTAATGCCAGCCCTCCACCAGCTCCCAGCCCACCCCCAAAAGGAGCACTTCACAGTGCACGCTGGAAGGCAGGGGTTCAGGGCGCTCAGCCTGGCTCCTCTCCAGGCTCCATGACAAACTCAGGCACATCATACCACTTCCCAGGGTTCCAATTTTGTCACTGGAAAAATGCAAATGACGACAGCCAGGCTGTGACCTCCAGGGCCTGTCACAATCAATGGAAGGGAACCTGGAAAAAGTATTCACTAAAATGAGGTACAAATGTTGGCCAGTGCAGAAGAGGGCTTTCATTCCACCCGGGTGGGTTTCTGCGGCCTTCCCTCCCCTACCCCAGCCTGGAAATCCCCAATTCTGGGGCGCAGACTCAGCATGAGGAAAGAGCTGACAGATCTTTCAGGAGCTGGCTGGTCCAAGCTAACTAGGTCACCCATGAGATTTAATTCAACAACCCCCGGACTAGAATATGAGGCCAAGTAAAATCAAAGTGGGCGAGCTGAAAAAGAGCAAGAAACTCCAAACACATGCCACCAGACACTGTGGCGTGCCCACGGGCTCCGACAGGCAGCACTGCAGGCCTCTGCTGCTGTCTGGACGAGCCTCGGTTTCCCCACCTGCAGCCAGCGACTCACACTGGATAACCTGTGGGAAGCTCCTGACACAGTGCCAGGCACGTGCACTCAGCCGTCTGTTTTACTGAGCACCCGCGACGTTGCAGGCCAGCGGCTAGAGCAACAAAGAAGGGAGATACCATCCTGCAGCGCTAACACCGGGGTGACCAGTGTTGTTTTCCTGCAAGATGATGGGAGGGGCATTCATGATGCACCTTGAAGCAGAGGTGGAGTTTCCAAAGTGAAACTCATCCCTAGGAGAGATGTGACACCTCCGGGGAGGTGTTTGGCAGTGCCTCCTAAAGCTAATCATTCATGCAGCCCATGAGCTGGCGACCCTACACATGGCTACATGAAATGAGCGTCCAAGTCCACTGAAAGGCAGGTACACAAATGTCCAGAGCAGCTTTGTTCATCACAGCCAAACACTGGGCTCAGCCCCAGGGCCCAGCAGCAGGGACAGACAAGTGATGCGCTATGCGAACAACCACAGTAGAATATTACCGAGCGATGAAAAGGAGAGAATTACCAATACACCCTACCACAGGGACGAATCTCAGACATGGTGACTGAAAAAAGCCAGACACAAAAGACTGACCACGTGACTTCTGTTTATCTGAAGCTCAGAACCAAGCGAAACCACTCTAGGCCTAGACAGAGGTCAGGCTCCTGAGAAGCTCCAGGGAAAGAGGGGTGTTGACAAGGAGGGGCTCCGGGGAACGTTCTAGGGGACTGGAAGTGTCCCCTATCTTGATGCTCATACAGGTATATGCATTTACAAACTCATCAAGTAGTGCACCTGAAATGTGAACACTTGACTGTGTAGATACTTCAATTCTTTGTAACGCAGAGCAAAGACAGACAGAGCATTCTTTGGGGGCAGAGGGAACATCGCCGGCAGAAGCTGGCAGCCTGGATGCTGCGGGGTTGAGAGCGGCCCTGGGGAACTGCAGCGGAAGTGGCAGTGGCCGGGAAGGAGGGACTGAGCCAAGACAGGCAGCCAAGGCAATGCCACCCTGGGAGCCCCAGGGCCTCTGCCTCCTTCTCCCAGGCCCCTCCTGCCACGCTTCCCACCTGTTCACAGCGAACCGTGCAAGTGAGGTCACCCTGCCAGCTGACCCCGGCCCACCCCCACCCTCAGCCACCACACTGGGTTGAAATCCCTGAATAGTTTCCAGGGCTCTAGGGGCTTCTGTTCTGAGCAGGAAGAAAGAGGAGCCACAGTCCCCCGGCCCCATGCCTGCAGTTCAGCTCAGCACACCTCTCGGTCCCACACCCCACGCCCACAGCGTCACCGAGAACACCTGGTTCTGCCTCCTACACGCCACCTGCCATGTCCACCTTCCCACCGCTGTCACTGGGAGCTCACCTGAGCACCTGCCTCTCTCAGGATAACTTCCCCAATTAAGAAGGGCCCTCCCACCTCCTGCTTCCCACACCCAGCACCCAGCCTTCCTGTCACATCTCACGGAGGAGGAGCCCTCTGGAACTGCAGACACCACCGAAGAGGCAGCCCCCCAGTGAGAGGCGACACATCAAAGAGGACGGCACCCCGGGTGGGGGAGCCACACAGCTACGAAGCCCCACATTTCAAAGGCTGCTTAAGGATGTTGGAAAATGCTCCCCACCGCAGTCTGGGGGACAAAAGCTGGCTACAGAAGCACGTGGATGTCATGACGTCAAGTTCACAAATTACACAGAAGAAGAGCTAGAAGGAAATACACAAACACATCAAGGGGGTCACTCTGGATGGTGGGGTGAAGGGACAAATTTCCTCTGCTCTTCACATTCTTCTGTTTTCTCCCAAACCTACAACGGACATGGCTTTTATGACAGTGCCAACAGGACGGAGTCAGGGGACATCAGGCCACATCCACACACAAAGACCCAAGGCTGGCCACCCCCTGCTCCACAGGGCAGAGGGAGGACCCACACAGCTCCAGCCTGCAGCCACCTCCAAGGCCGTCCACGTGCTCCTGCAGGAAGAAAGGGCCACTGCCCTAAAAGGGCCGGCCGGGAACCACCTGCCCGTGACACCCCGCTGTGGAAGGGGCTGGGCACTGGGCTGGGTGACTGGGGCCCTGGTTCCAAGCTCAGCACTGATCCTAAGTGCTCGGTGGCCTCTCCCACATTGGCCTCTCCAGGCCTCAGTGTCCTCGCCTGTAAAATAGGGCATCTGTCCTACAACTCTGTGGGACTCTGGAGTGCAGTGATCGAGAGGTGACTGTGAAAGACGGTGGACTGTTGGGACTGACCCCGGAGTCCTCTTTCCGGTTCTCCACCAGGCCCTATGGCCCTGTCGCAGTTGCTAAGAAATGCTCAGAAGTCACCCACAGCGGGCACTCCAAAGTCCCGAAAACTGTGGACCCTATTCACATACTGAACCCCAAACTAACATAAAATATACATACTTTGAATTGAACTGGAAACCAAGAAAAAACTAAGGAAAAGGTCTTCCTCATTCAATAGCAAAATTGGGGGCCTGTAGATCTTCAATAAACATTGCCCCCTCTCCTCATGGTCAGTGCTGGCCACAGACCCACCACGAAGGGGCCCACTCAGCCCAGGGCAGCTCCCTCAGGCTGGCGCCCCGAGTCCACGGAGCACAGCTGTACAAACGGGGACAGAACCTGCCCACCTGACCCCTCACAGAACAGGGAGCTGTCCCACGAGGAATCGGCACCTGCTGCCTAATGTCTAGGAGGTTCTGTGCCTGGTCTCTGTTAGGAACAAAGTGGTGGTTTTTTCCACATTGACACCCCTCTGTTAAAAATATACTTTGACTCATCCCTCTGGATTCTATGAGGACCCACAAAATGAATGAATGACATAGTCCCTAAGCTGAGGTGCTCGCTCGCTCTCTCTCAACGGGGAGACTAGAGGAGGCAAAAGCTCAGTGGTCAGCACCGACTGCGAGGAGCGGGAGCCAGAGGCAGGTAAGGGCTGGTGTGCGTGGGGAGGGTCCCAGACCAGGAAGACATCTGACGCTGGACGCTGGGCTGGAAGGCGGGGAGGATGGGTAGGGCTGCAACAAGGGGAGGAGCCACGTCTTTTTCAAAGGATGTTTGTGAATTGTACAAAATTAATAATAACAAACATGTACGGTGTGCTCCAGGTGACACGCTTCTCTACCTCTGATCACTGTGTACCTCAGGTAGGAGAGAGGAGGCAGCAGACTCCCTGATACTTAAGAGGTGGACTGTTGGGACTGAGACAAGCATAGGTGCAAGCCCTTCAACAGAAGAGGTTGAAGGCCCTCCAGGAAGAAGTGGGAAAGCTTCCTCGCTACCCTCTACAACTCCCCAGTAAAATCTGGTCTGCATGCGTTTTGCCGAAGGGAGAACTGAGGAGCAGACAGTCTAAATAATTATGCCCAGGTCCCAAGGCTGGTTAGGGAGGGCACTCCCGGCAGAGAGAACGGATGGAGCAAATGCTGGGAAGAGGGCACAAGCATAACGCCCTGCCCGGGGACAAAGGCACTCCTTGAGAAACTGATGCTGGCTGGTGGCAGTGGGGGTGGGGGTGGAAGCACCGCCACAGGGCACTCAGAGTCCAGCCCTCACCCCTTGCTGGAAGGAGGGCAAGAAATTACAAACACACTTGCCCTTTGACCCACACTGTTTGTTGGAATTTACCCTACAGAGACCACAGCGCCCAGTCACCCATCGTGGCTCTGTTGGTAAAATCACATGATCTGGAACCACCTAAGTGTCCCTCAGGGGAGAAGCAGGGATGCTATGTGGCCATAAAAAGGCCTTCCTTACTGACAGAGAGCAGTCCCCAAGGGCCCTGTGGGAGGTCACCAAGCAGATGTGCAGGCATGTAAAAACAGGTATGCACACATTCCCTGAATATACTGGGCAAATGGTGCTCCTGAATATGCAACACCAGCACCCTGTGCTCAGGCCCCAGAGCTCCTTGGAAGGGAGCACACAGGGACAGGGGGAACACAGGGAGGGAAAACACAGGGAGAGAGGGAGCCAGGGTAGGAGGAGGGAACACACAGGGAGGGAACACACAGGGACAGGGGGAATACACAGGGAGGGAGGGAGCACACAGGGTGGGAGGGAGCACACAGGGAGGAAACACACAGGGACAGGGGGAATACACAGGGAGGGAGGGAGCACACAGGGTGGGAGGGAGTATACAGGGTGGGAGGGAACACACAGGGAGCAGTGCTACCTCCATGGCCAGTCTGGGACATGTCTGTCCTGTGGTTCCTTTGAATACACTAGGGGCACACACTTGAACACACTTGATATGTGTCTTTTTAAATGTTAAATAGGGGATCTGTTGTGGGTTCAGATAAGAATGCTATAATTGAAAAGAAAACCATGCCTCGGGGGCTCCAAGTCCCCTAGGGCCACTGGATAAAAGGCTCATTCAGGAGAGAGAGAGAGAGAGAGAGAGAGAGAGAGAGAGAGAAAGAAAGAAAGAAAAGCAGGTTTAAAAGAGACCTAGCTGTGGCTCAGTGGATTGGATTGAGCGCGGGCTGTGAACCAAAGGGTCTCCGGTTCGATTCCCAGTCAGGGCACATGCCTGTGTTGTGGGCCTAGACCTGGCCAGGTCCCCTAGTACGGGGAGCATGAGAGGCAACCACACGTTGATGTTTCTCTCCCTCTCTCTCTTCTCTCTCTAAAAATGAGTAAACTCTCTCTAAAAATGAATAAATAAAATCTTTAAAAAAAAGAGAGAGAGAGAGAGAGACCTTCTCAGGTGCCCCCCACTCTTTCTCCTTCCCCAACCTGACTCCCTTACCCTGGCCTGAAATGCTTTAGACAAAAGCCAGGACCCAAGGCCAGGAGCAATGGTGAGAGGCAGGCCCACCAGGAGCAGTGGTGAGAGGCGGGCCCAGCCTGACTAGCCAGGCCCAGGTGGGCATGGGAGGAGGGAAGGCAGGTGAGGGGCTCCTTCCCTGTGGCTGGGTTTGTTGTACTTTCCTAATTGATTTTGTGCCTGTGTCACTAGGATACTTAGCACTTAAGCAATTTAAAATAATCAAAGTACTGCATTTATAAGGTATTTAACATTTCCGCACACTTCAGGCTTCCGTCAACCCCTCCAGCTGCGACCTGAGGCCGAGCAGACAGAGCAGACAGAGACATTGCTGGGGTTAGGGGGACTCCAGGGTCAGACCCCGGCTCCTGCCCACACCGGAGCCCCAGCAGCCCTGGGGCAGACCCCACCCCAAGGGCACACCAGGCTCTCTGCCACCGTCAGGCCCTTGGACTCACCATTTCCTCCCACCTGAAATGCCCTCCTGTGCCAACCAGTGTGGCACATGTTCTGGCCATTGACTCTCAAGCAGCTGTCCTCCGACAGGAAGCCTTGACTCCCCCACCCCACGCTGGCGAGGACACCCCCCCAGGGCCCCTCTTCGGCCCCACCAGAGCACACACCTCACTGACGCGGCGTTACTGCCCATTCAACCACCTTCCCGGGGGGCCCACGGCACACACTCCGCACGTCTGAAGCACAGCATGGTCTGCCCAAACCAGGGGTCTGTGATGACTGTTGAGCAAAACAGTGAATCCGAGCGTGACTCCACAGACGAGTGGAGGGGCACAGAGCCCAGCCGGGCTGCGGCCGCCCTGAGCACAGCACAGCCTCCAAAGTACCACACCGCAGACAGCGAAGGGCCAGCCGGCCCGAGTCCTTGCCATTCCTGCCATCCCTGTTTCCCAGAGAGAGCCAGCAGTTCACCCAAAGTCACAAGGCAAGAGCAGAGATGCGAGAGGAACCTGCAACAGCTGGTCCAAGAAGTTCCCTGAAGCTCTGAGAAATGAGACCCCACACCCCAAGGGTGTCCCTAGCAGGGCTGGCTTAAGCCCACGCATCCCCTGAAAACCTGTTTTAACAAGTCACTGGGGTGGGAGGTCCAGTGGGGAGGCAGGTGTGGAGACCCCTACCAAGTACACAGCAGCCGCTGGAAAAGTCCTGGAGGCCCATTCCTCCTTCAACTCTGCCATCCCACTCCTGGGCGTGACCCAAAAGTCCCCAAGAGCACAAGGAGGCACGGGCAAGGACAGTCATGCAGCAACATCGGTAAAACCAGAGAGATCGTCAGGGAACGTGCCCAGACGACCACACTGAAGGAACAGGGAATGCACAGGACACCGCTGCGGTGGAAAGGTGGAAGGCCACTCGGCAAGAAAAAGGAACGAGGCCGCACAGCAAGGTGACACTGAGCCGCTACAGAACGCAAGCTGCACCGCGCGCTCTGCCTTCACCAAGCTCACGGCCTGCACGGCCAAGGATGGCCTGGGAGAACGACGCGCATCTTGAAGTGCACAGGAATTACAGGACGGAAAGCAACCCGCAAGGACAGGGCATGGCTGCCTGATGGGGAAGGGAAGCAGTGGGGCGCCGGGGCCCCTGCGGGGGCCTCTGATTATGTTTGCAATGTTTTCTTTCTTAAAATGGAAACAAATTTTGACGCAAAATTAGGGCAAAATATCAATACCTGACCAAGCCTAGTGGGGGGCACAGGGCAGTTTGTCATATTATTCTCTATGATGTTTCATATGCTTGAAATAGTTCATTCCTAAAATATACAAGAGAAGCCGGTCCCTGTCAGAGCCACACTGAGGCACCACTCACCTTCGATAAAAAAAAGGCACAGCTGGGAAAGCCATGTGCACCCCGCTCCGCGCACGCCCCTCACAGGCCCCTCCAATATCTCGCCCAGAGTATCTCCCGCCGGAATTCATTCCTCCCAAGGGTTAAGCTTTGCCCTCTTTCAGCTGCTCTGGAGGCCACACTGCATTCCCCAGCAGCTTCCAGAAGCTGAGCTGGAAGGAGGTGGTGGCTCTGGGTGTGGGGCAGGAAACCAAACCCATTCCCACGGCCCTGACAGAGGTTAGTGCTGCCTGCCCTCTCCCCTAAAGCCTGGTCCTGATGGAGAATGAGGTGAGTGCCATTAGGCCCATCTCTGCTCTTGCCCTGGACGGAGTAGCGCTCCCTCCCTTCAGGATATGTCAGCTGTGAGGAGTTCTAAATTTCCCCTTGGTCCTGGGGACACTGGAGAGCAGGCAGGGCCTCCAGCCTCCCCAAAGCCAGGCTGTGCCCTCACTGTACCTGTGGGCCAGCGGGGAGGCTGGGCTGGGCAGAGCTTTGTGCCTCCTGGGTCACCCTGGGGCATCGCTCAACAGGCCTTGGGGAGAGACTAGAGCCTGGGAGGGCTCAGGCCCAGAAGGAGGGAACTAAAGAGAGGGGACGGGAAGTGCCCTCCTCACACACAAGCACACCTCACAACAGCTGCTGTTTCTTGAGCAGCTACTACACATTAGGCCCTGTGCTGTCCCTTCACATTGTCCCGCTAAATACAACCACCCTCCCCATTTTACAGATCTGCCAGCTGGGCTCAGGGAGGTTACGCGACCTGCCCAAGGTCACAGAGTCAGTAGGTGGCAGAGCCAGGAATCTCCCTCTCTGAAACAGGCCCATGCCCCAGTGCCGGCCTGGGCCCCACAGCCCTGGGAAGTCAGCCAGGCCAGCCCTACGCATCCCTCAGGCGGGCAGAGCCGGGCCGGAGCAGCAGCAAGACTTGCCCACAGTCAGGCACACGCTCAAGGGGAATTTCTGGGGCTCTGCGGGGTCAGTCTAGTCAGGGGAGGAGGGCCTGGGTGGGCTGGGTGTCCACTAGGTAGTGCTCAGTACTGAGATGCCCACGGCCATGATCAGGAGTAGGGCAGGCGGGTGGCCAGAGTGGGCACAAGGCTGGGGCACCTGGCCGGGGCCAGGCGGGCTGATCAGCTACTTCTGCCTCCTGGCCTTAACCCTGGGCCCAGGGATGAAGCTGCCCCGTGTCACCCAGAGAGAGGCCCAGACAGAGCAGACAGAGTGCAAAGGGGGCCAGGAGGAGCAGAGATGTGGGAGGGCATTCAGAAAAACAGAGAAAACCACAGAGTCAGACGACAAGGCAGAGGCTGGGACAGACACACAGAGAAAGGGCATCAGAGAAGGGTGTCCCTGCTCCCCTCCCCACAGCGCAGGAGCTTCGGGCGTGACTCCTGGCTGCCGAGAATGGCAAGGATGGAGGCCTGAGCCCGCACCTCCTCCCTTACCCAGCTCAGGCCCCCAGGCCAGTGGCAAGCGCAAAGGTCAATTGGAATAAAAAGTAGAATTTGCCTCCTTTTCATTTCCAACGTGTCTGGGTCATAAAAACGCTGGTTTAATAAACTGGGAGGAAACTGAAAAGCGCGCAGTGCCTTCGGGGCTGGGAGGGGGAGGCAGGTGCCCGTAGCCCTTCAGATGGTGGGGGCCGCCACCACCACAGGCGCCGCTCCTCAGACTCCCTGATTTATTTGTCTGTCTGTCTGTCTGTCTGTCTTCAAGCCAGGCACCGGTGAGGGGGTGGTGACCAGAAGTCCAGCCCAACTCTGCCCTTGGCATGGTCACAGACTTTCAGGAGACCCGCCAGCACCCCAGCGTCACCTCAGCCTTTACAGGGCAGGGAAGTCTTGGATTCTGAGTCAGGCTGAAGGAGGAGGCCAACTCTGCCCATCGGACCTCAGGAAAGGCATGCCAGGCGCAGAGGCAGAGGCAGGCTTGGGAGAGCACGGAACACAGTCAAGAACATGCAGCGCAGAGGTGACTGGAAAGACCCCGGCAGCTGTAGCAATACCATGGCCAGCCCGACACTGGCAGTGAACTCAGGGCCCCTTCTGCAGGAAGGCCACCAGCCGGAGTGGAGTCAGAGCCTGCCCACCCAAAGCCCTCGTCCCCCAGGGAAGACAGACAGCCAGCCTGGCTGGGGTCCCACAGAGAGAGCTGGCTGCAGAGCCAGGCCCAGAAGGCAGGTCCCTGAGCTGTGAAAGGCTTCTGGTAAGGGGGACCACAGTCCTCCCCAAAGTGGGAAGCCAGAGATTGCCCCTACCATCCCCCATACCCAACAGTGTGGTCAGGAGGACCTCGGGACCATCACACAGGGGGACTCAGGGAGACCCGCCAGTCATCCTCTGCCAAAAGCCAGTGAGCTGCCCTTCCACACCGCCAAGCTCCCCGCCTGCATGGCTCAGAGACCACACCTCTGCCCCTTGAAGTCCCCTCAGGTACTCTGGCAGCAGGAGATGAAGACTACCCTTACTGAGCCCTACTGTACACACACCATACTGCCAGCTCCCCACGATACCACTCTACTTCCACACCTGAGAAGCAGAGGTGATCTGCCCATCTTGCAGGTGAGGTGAGTGAGGTCCAGAGAGGCCCAGAGGTCCAGGGCTGGGGTCTGAGCTCCCTACTGCATGGCTGCCTCCAAAGCCAGTGCTCCAGATGCCCACCACGAGCAGGCGCAGGGCAGATGGCCAGTCTCCGTGCCAGGCAGTGCCCTGAGCCCTTTCCGTGCACCCCTTAGCTGGTCCTCAGTGCCCAATGAGGTGCATGCTACAGGGCTCCCCATTTTGCACGCAAGGAAACTAAGGCACAGAGAAGCACCTCCCAGATAACAAATGGCAGAGCAGGGGGATGAACCCAGACCATCCGATCCCAGGGCCCACTCGAACCACTGCCTTTAGAGCACCTGTCTCACTGGCCCTGCCTCACTTGTGTCTCCAGGACCCGACTCTGTCCATCCTCAGCAGGGAAGTGAAGGGGGTGGGGTTGGAAGAGGCACAGGGGGGCCTTGGTCAGGGGAAGCCAGCAAGGTGGGGACCAAGGGGAACATGCCTCCCACACAGGCTCTGCCCTTATAGCTCCTCTTCCATCACCTCTGTGGCTTCCCAAGGACCATCTAGGGTCCACTTGCCTATTTTACAGGTGAGGAACTAAAGCCCTGAGAGACCCAGTGACTTGCCCAAGGTCACCAGAACCCTGGTGATCCTCTTCCCACAATACCCTTTGCAATAAGAAAGAGCAGGATGTGGATTTTGGAGACCCTTTGACCCTCCTCTCCGTGCTCCCAGAGCTATCTAGGTCCTTCTTCTTGAGCTTCTGGGTCAAGCCAACAACCAAGCACAGCCCTACCCCAGGGCCTTTGCACTTGCTGTTCCATGTGGAACAGTCTTCCTCCAGATATCCACAGGGCACCCCCTTCACTCTATTCAGGTTGACCAACAAATGTGCCCTCTTCTAAAAGTCCACCTCAACCATCCTTCTGAATCGGCACCCCTGCTCCGCATGGCTCTCTAGCCACTTCCCTACTTTGTCCTGCAGGGAACTGCTCGCCCTTGACAGCACATGTTCACCTGTTTTACCTGCTCAGCACCCACCTTCCCCTTCAAACATGGAACCCCACCAGGGCAAGGCTTCCACCTGGTTTGTTTCCTGCTTGGGGTGGTGGCTGTCCACGTGGTTTGCACAGGAGCATCACCTGGGGAGCCCAGGCCCATCTCAAACCAATTCAACCTGGATCCCTGGAGTGGGACTCAGCGCCGGGACCGGTAAACTCTCCAGGTGACCCTGGTGTGCAGCCACAGGGAGAACCACTGCTCGAGCAGTCGAAGGTTCAGGGACCCTCAATTCAGATTTGCAGAACGAATGAACAAATGAGTGGACTTTTACACGTGGGCAAACCAAGGTCCAGACGGTCCAGTGAGAGCCAGAAGCCCGCCATTACGCACTGGAGCCTCCCCGGGCTCAGCCCCACCTCAGCCCGTCCACAATGTAAGGTACCCTCCCAGGGGCCTGTCAGCTCCAGCCTGGTCTCTAAGAGCCCATTGGGCCTCCCTCCAGGGCATCCCCAAGAAATGGCCCCAAAGGCCTCTTACTCTTTCCTTTCAATTCCACAATAATGAGCCTGTTTGCCAGTCCATCTGCCAGGGCTGACCTCCTCCTGCTTCCACTCCCTCACCGCCCGTATTCAGAGAGGTTCTGAATACAGGGTGCACCTCGAAGGAAGGGGGCTGGAGAGGCCTGCACAACAGGTGGGGGGCACTCCAGGGAAAAGCCAGCTGGGACAGGAATACTGGGGTACTGAGGAGAACTCACAGCATCTGGTCCTGCGGCCAGCAGAGCCTCCCAGCAGGTGTCCACATACAAATCCAGCCGCCAGGTCTCATCACCTGCTGAGGTCCAGGAGTAGAAAGTTCCCCAGGTGGCTGTGAAGAGCCCCAGGCTTGAGAGCCCCCGGAGCAATGGCACTTCTACACCAGCGGCCCCACCCTTGGCCCCAGCCAAGGGCACAGGAGAACAGGCGGGGAGCCATCTGGGGGCTCCAGACTCCACAGGGGCTGCCCCTCAATGCCACATTCCCCTCCTCCCACCTCCCTCTCTCCTGTCTGTTCAAGCCCTGACCTGACCCTTCCCAGACTCCTGCCACCAAGAGACACCGAGGCTTAGGGGGAAAGAGTCACTATAAAATCAGAGGGAGGGCTGTGTGGCCCTCACACTGGGAAGCAGCCCTGGCGGTCCCTCAGTGAGACCCATTTCCGTCCCCTCTTCCACTCCTTCCCACCCGCTCAGTGGCCCAGCACTTCGCCACACTGGCCGGGGTGTCCATCCCGCGGCCCCGGACAGCTCTGAGTGCAGCCCAACACAAAATCGTAAATTTACTTAAAACCTTTTTTTGTTCATCAGTTGTCGTTAGTGTTTGTGTATTTAATGTGTGGCCCAGAGACGCCTAAGTTGATGCCTGCTAAGGCCTGCCGAACCTGTCCCAGTGACACCTCGCCCCCTAGCACCCCACTAAAGGCTGTGAGCGCATCGCTGTTTCTGCCAGATGAGCCATTTTACAGTTGAGTAAACTGAGGCTCAAAAAGGCCACACAGTGGGTATTAGGTCAGATCTCAAACCCAAGCTTATCTGATATCCAAGACATAGGGGAGCAGAGTGGTGACAAGGGTGGACTCGGGGCCAAACAGCCTGGCTTCATGTATCGGCTCCACCTCTTACCAGCTGTGTGACCCACACAAGTTGCTTAACATCTCTGTGCCTCAGTCCTCCACATGTAAAATGAGGACAACATTGTATGCCTGCCCTGGGGCTTGTTGTCAGGACTCAGCTTGAGAGTCACAGAGAGGTGGGCACTGGTGGGCACTGGTTTGACCCAATGGTAAGGTGGGCCCTGCCGCGCTCACTCCCTCAGCCGAGCAGACACAGGGCTCTCAGACCGTGGCTACCCTGCCATTGTCACAGAGTTTTGAGGGACATGCAGGCAGCAGATGCCTCACTTCCTATGAGTCCATTTGGCCAAGATTTCCTGGGGGCCTACAGCGGGCCTGTTATCAGCTCGGGGTCCTAAAGGCGCAGCTTAGGCCTAGCAGAGGTCCGCCGGTGGTCCGTCTCACCCGCTCCACGCCGAGGTCATGGCTGGAGAGCAACATTTGACAATACACACAGGACAGGCGTGGCCGGGCGGCCGTAACGCTGTGGACACTGAAATTGGAATATTACAGATGTTCCTGTGTCATGACATAGTATGATGCTTTTGATTTTTTTCCAAACATTTAAAACACAAAGACCGTCCTTAGCTCCTGGGCCATGCAAAGTCGCGCAACAGGCTGGAGGAAGAGCCAACAGCAAACAGAGACACAAACATGAACATGACCAACTGCACACGAGCAGGCGGGGGGGATTCTCTGAAGAAAGTCCATTTAAGCTTAAGGTTATATAGGAAGACTCCAGCCTCAGAGAGGGGACAGCAAGTGCAGACAGAGGCCCTGGGTGGAAAAACAGCATGGCATCTCCAGCTGACACAAGGAAAACGGTGCGACTGGTGGGACACGCACCCAGAGGAGACCAAGAAGGGTCTGCGGGTGCCCAGGACCCCTCAGACAGGCATGGAGCCTGGGGGTTTGCATTTTAATCCAAGAGCAACGGGACGTGAACAAAAGTTTAAGCAGAAGGATGAGCAGATTTCAAGTGGCTTTTAGAAAGACCACGCTGGTCGCTGAGCAACGGTTTGGCCGCAGAGGCCCCTGTGGAGGCCCAGGGAGCGGAGAAAGAAGGCGTGCGCGGCGGCCTGGGCGAGACCCGGCGGGGCGGGAGCGCAAGACCCGGCGGGGCGGGAGCACGAGCCCGCCGTCTCTGGGACGCACTCCGAAAGGCAGCTGCAGGGCTGCTGACAGTGCAGAGAGGGTGGTCAGGATGCTGCCACGTTTCTGGCCTGCGTGCAGGGAAGACAGAGCTGTCTTCCAGGCAAATGGCCAGGCTGTGGGAGACTGTCTGACTCCCTCAGAAGTTTCTCTTAGTTGTGCAGTCAAAATACTCTGAGGACACAAAAGCCACATCCTCATCAGGATATGTGGTGCTAGCTAAGCCACAAAGTTCCCCCAGGGCCCTGGGCTGGGCGCTGAGGAGCAGACAAGCCGAGCACCAGGCAGGCAGCTTTCTCTGGGAGCAGCCACCAGCGCCCCCAGCACTCACGGCCTGTGTGGGACAAGGGAACTCACACAGCCAGGCTGGGGGTGGTGCACTGGGGGCTAACGTCCATCACCAGCATCCCGCTGCCTCTCGGGGAAGCTGGGGCACCTGCCCACCCGCTGGCCGGCGTCCGTCCATCCTCTTTCCTGCCTCCCTCCGCTCCACCCCGCTCCTTCCCATCCCCACTGTTGTGACGGCAAGAAAACTCCCATCATCCACAAGTTAAGTTGGCTGTGCAGTCTCAACACTCTGCAGGGAGACACAGGAGACCCAGCAGATGGTGGGGCCTCTCCAGGATCAGCCTCAAAGGTCACCGTCTGTCACTGCCCACCCGCTCCAGCCTCTTCCGCATGGACGAATCTCTCATGCTGACTTCAGGCCCAGCTACAAGCTGTACGGTGACATTTCCTGTGGGCTGACTGTGTGCCAGGCACCGCGCTAGGCCTTTTGTGGGCATTAACTCTTAATTCCCACACCTGGTCTAAGAGACCATTTATCATCCCCATTTTATAAACGAGGAAACTGAGGCACAAACGGGCTAAACAATTTGCCAAGGTGGCAAAGGCTGTCTAGCTCAGTGTCCAAGTTCTCAGCCAGCACACTGTGCACCTCCCCTTCTTCAGACCCGTTTCCATCTGCACTGTGACATGAACAAGGGGCTCAATGAATGGTTTCTGGATCCTCTGTGCATTTACAGGTCCAGGATTTGACAAAACCTCCCTCCAGGGCACTTAGGGTGTTCTTTCTCCCCCCCAATACTGGTTGCTTTCAGGAAAAGATGCCATTGGCTCATTCACACTATGGTGTAAGTGGCTGATAGGTGAGTGGCTATGGTGATGTAACTCTGGCAGAGCTGAGATTCGAACCCAGGCCTGACTGGCTCTAGATGCTGGGCTTTGCACAAGCCACACCTTCTGGGTTTAGGATCTCCCCCAAAAGGTATTCTTTACATCCATCGATATTCCTTCTCCTTAGAGAATAGAGCAAAAATGAGAATGACGGAAAAAGGTAGGAGCAGGAAAATAAGGAAATAAGGAAGATAAGCTGTCAGACCCATGACCTGCCAAAGTCAGGGCTTCTGATCCCCAGTGAAAGCCTGGGACCCAGTCCCACTTCCAACCCAGTTTACTTGGGCGGGCAGTCTGGAAGGAGTCAGGTCCGGAGCTGGGCACCTGACCTCCATCCCAGCCCCATCCAGTCGCCTAATCAGGGAGCAGTTTCCGCATCTGCAGGATGGGGAGCTGGCCCCTTCCAATTCTGTCAGTTGTGGGTATTGTTCATGCCCTCACCCTGACTGCATCCCATTAGCATTCTCTAGGCAGCAAACCAGCCCTAGGGCCCCCAAAGCCAGAGCTCTTCTCTGAGCTGTGCACAGGAAACCCACCTCTTGGAGGAAGGAGAGCTAAATCACAGCCTCTGGAAAGAGTTCCCAGCAGGCCCTGCGAACACCTTGGTGGGAGCAGGAGCTGGGCTGGGGTGCTGTGCTGACCTTGGAAATAGACACCTGACAGGGCAGCTCCCAGCAGCCCAAGGGGCCCCTCCCTCATCCTCTCCAGCCTGAGGCTCCTGTTCCTGACCTCTTTCCCCAAAGTTCAGCCATTTTGCCTCTGTAAATGGCTTTTAAGTTTCTCATTCGGCCTCTCATTTCAGCCTCTCATAATCAGTTTAATTATTGAGGAGCCTTCCTGTCGCCAGCCTGGAACACTGACACCGGTAGAAGGGGCCCAGGGAATCAGACCACAGTGCTCAGTCTGCTTCTGGCTCTCTCCCCCCCCCCCAACTCCTGTCCCACCCACCCTCCCTCCCCTGCTACTGCCTCATCCATTCCCACTGTCCCCCACTCCTTCTCTCCTCTGTGCAGCCAGGGGGACTCTTGGCCCCTGCCCCAACCCACTCATCTCTGTGTAATCCGAGGAGGCACAACTTGAGGCCTCAGCCAGGACCCAGTGCAGAGAAGGAGCCCCTGGCAGGTGAGGCACTTCAGCCCCAGGCCTCCCAACCCACCCAAGACCTTCCTGATCCTGGGAAGGGCACAGAAGTCAGACAGCACCCAGTGTGGGACACGGGGCCTCCTCACCCCAAAATATCCATGTTTCCAAGAACACGCCTCAAGGCCTAACGCTGACAGTGACCTTTCTTAGAGCCTTTGCCACGTGTTAAGTGACATCTCTCAGCTCCTTTGATCTTTCCCACCTCCCTCTAATGTGGACACTGCCTCCCCTCTGGGAGGTGGTATAAGGGACCCTCACCAATGTCAGAGCCCCAAGGGCCCAAACAGGCTGGCTGTTAAATCACCTTTCTGTGCAGCCCCACCCAAATTCGGGGGGTGGGGGGACACGGTCTGTGCCCCTCCCAGACAGGCTGACAAGGAGTCCAGGGACTGCCCCCTCTGCTAGCTGGCCCCGTTCTCCTCACCTCCATGGCAGGCTCACCCAGGCCGTCACTAGGCCAGGCTGGGACAGCCAAGCCCTGCCCCCGCCTCACCCCCTCCGAGTCTCCAAGCCTCACTGCAAAACTGACCGGGTGGGAGGACTGGACCAGGCTGCCATTCCCAAACCATCCACAGAGAAATAGCCCCAAACACAGCTCCTCCGGGACTATTCAGACTGTCCTCGGCAAAGGCGAAGTTCCCTTCAAGTCCCTACTTCCTTCATTTTGTTCCACATTCTTCATAACGCACCCATTCGTTCTCAAATTAAAATAGTGTTTTTTCATCTCGATCATCTCATTGAGTAAAACCAACACTCCAGGAAAAAGGCGCAAAGGCAAGAACCATATGGCACGTGGGGCCCACACCAGCCCACGGCCAAGCTCTTACCCCACCCTGTGCAGTGCAGCGACGGACAACCCCAGCCCCCTTTCTTTCCCACCTGCCCCCACCCCCGCAGAGACCTTCTGTGCCACTCTTCCCACTCCAGCCGGCCCCCACAAACACAGGGTGCTGATGCAGGTGGGACTGGGAGGGGGTTCCAGAAAGGGTCCAGGAGAGAAGGCTCTAGGCTCAGCACTCCCCACCCTGCAAGGGGCCAACAGCCCCTGTCATTCCAATTCCTAACTCTGAAGACTCTGAGGACACAAGGGGACAAATCCAGGAGCTGAGAATCTGACACCAGGGTGAAGGAGGGACCCAAAGGCTTCTGTGCCTCCCTTCCTCCTTCTCTCCCTCTCTCTCCTCTCTCTCCCTCTTTCTCTCCCTCTCTCTTCCTCTCTCTCTCTCCCTCTCTCTCTCTCATTGCACACAAAAACACAGAGCAAACAAGGAGGCTCCAAGACAGGAGCAGGCACATAATTATGGGTAAAATGCTTGTAATGTTTTTCTCTCTACCCGGTAGCTTTCAGTTGCTTTAGCAGCTTAGCGAAGCACTCGGCTCCAATTGAATTGCAAATCAGCAGCTCCTGCCCCAGGAAGAGAGGAAGGGAGGCTGCAGGGAGGGAACAGGGAGTGATTCCAGAAGGAAAAGGAGAAAGGTGGGCTAGGAGAAAGGGCAGAGGAAGGAAATCAGTGAGGAAGCTTGGTTCAGGGCCAAGGGCACCAGCAACAGGGACCTCCTGCTCGCCCCAGGCCTTTTTCCGTCCTCACTCCATTCTCTGTGGGCCCAGTGGCCCAACGCCCACAGAAACAGTCGGGACACATTTCTAACCAGAATCTTGGGGTGGGGCAGGAGGGCCACACGGGGTTTTCGCAGTAACCCAAAAGAAAAACATATCTTTCTTGGGAATTACAATTATTTGAAAACAAAGGTCAAAACAAAAGTCTTACTTTTGCTCCCTGGAAACATCCATATTTCCATTCTATCTGTCTGTCTGTCTCTCAATCTGCCTACCTTTCCATCTGTCTAAATGCACGGCTCCTCCTCCCTCCGTTGGGCAGCACGTTTCGGCCTCGTCCGAACGCCCCGCAGAGGAGTGGGATCCATGGAGCGGCTGCCAGCGGCAGCGCTGCTTCAGCCCCAGTCAGGCCCACACAGCCAGGCCCTGCCCCAGCCCGTACCTTCCTTCCACACCTTTGCTCCGCTAGGCCTAAACTCTGCATAGCACACGCCCCAGATTTTCAGACACTACTTCCAGGAAGCCCTGGCCAGGTAGCTCAGTTGGTTGGAGCACTGCCCTGATACGTCAAGGTTGCAGGTTCGATCCTGCTCAGGGTACACACTGGAGTGAACGGATGAGTGCACGGTTTAGTGGAACAGCAAATCACTGTTTCTCTCTCTCCCTCTCTCTCTCTCTATAAATGTAAAAAAACAAAAAAAACCCTCTTCTGTCTTGGAATGAGGAAGGGGAGAAAGGAGCTGACCAGGCCTGGCACCGTGTTGCTGGAAGAACACCTCTGGAGCCGAGCAGCAGGCACTAACCTTGAAGAGACGGAGAATGTTGGCCACCATGATGGAGACTGAGCTCCCTGAAGCACCGATGACACCCACCACGCGCTCAGGTTTGGTGATGATGGGTGGGCCGCCACTGCCACAGCGGACCTCCGTGCCGTCCTTCTCAATGAGCGCCTGCACAAAGGTCAGTGACTGCTCGAGGGCATGGGTGTCCCGCGAGCAGGTGTCCAGAATGCGGGCGCCCAGAGTGATGTTGGGCAGCAGGTCCGGGTCATTGTTGATGCGGTCCAGAGCAAAGAGCATGGCCTCCAGCCGGTGGATGCCCTTCTCCTTCTTAAGTTCTCCGCAGGCCTTGCCCTCTGAGCCCCGGCCGTGCACAGGGAACAGGCCCCCCAGTGTGATATCTCCATCTATGCGGATGGAATTCATGTGGGGGTGGACCTTGGGCTTCCCCAGGGAGGAAGGCACCCAAGGCCCATAAAGGCTGAGGAGAAGGCAGAAGGGCAGGCGGGCCCACCACCAGCCCCAGCCTCTCTTCCCAGGCATCTCGAAATCCCTAGAGATCCAGGGCAGGCCCACTCCTAGCCCTGGCAGGCCCCTGGCCCCACAGCCTGGGTGAGCATGGGCAGAACAACCCCCACAAGCCTCTCCAGGGCAGCTTCAGCAGCAGGACAGCTGAGGCCTGCCGGCAGGGTAAAGCATGCTGAGGCTCCTTGCAGCTCGGGCAATGCTCAGTGGCTGGCACAGGCCAGCCCACAGACAGCAGGGAACAGCCACGACGAACAAACAAAGCTGTGATCCTGGTCCCCGCGTCCTGCAGGCCTGCTCTTGCTGGATGACTGTGAGCAGAGGAGCGTGCTCCTAGCTTGGCGTATCTTGGCATCAAAGGGGAAACGGCTCCAATGCTCCCCTACCAACCTTAGAAGGGGGAGAGAGAGAGAGAGAGAGAGAGAGAGAATCAAACAGAAGCCCAAAGAAGACATTAGCTATTCTGATCTCTCATCAGGAGCCTGAGAGGAGACGCTGGAGGTTATCGCCAAAGACTCCACAAATCTCCTCATCTTCATTTCCTCCTGGCTGCTGCTCAACCTGGGTCCAAATGGAAGAGCTTAAGGCAGAAACTGGGTCATGTTTAAACATTTCTTAAGGCCTGTACCCACTGCCATCAGAAGCCTAGACATCAGAGGCACACTCCCCAGGGGACAGCCTGGACTGGCTTGGGAGGGGCGGGGTGCCTCCTGAACACTCATCCATGAAGGAGAAGAAACCAGTCCCACTGGGCTCAACCCCATTTTAGAGACGAGGAGACCGAGGCCCAGAGCAGGAGAGCATCTTGCCCAAGTCACACAGGTAGTGACCAGCAGAACATCGCCTAGCACTCAGCTTTCCCAGCTCCCAGCTCTGGAACCAGGGACACCCTAGGCTTCTTGGGGACTCAGACAGGAAGGCCGACAAGGCCCCTGGAGAAGGAATCAGGCTGGGAGCCGCCCACTCTGCCAGCTGGGGAGAAGCTGGGGCTGTCAGGGGTTCAGGACTCTCCTCCTGATTCCAGAGTGCAAGGCGGACCCTCCCGTTTCAGATTTTCACCCCAGCTGCCTGTCGACCTGGGCACAGAACAAACCCTGGGCTCCAGCTTGCTGCGCCTTCCTGCCCCTCCCTCTCTCGGCCCATCTTTCTCTCTCAGTTTCTCCACTGCTTCTCTCTCCCCTACTTCCTCTGAGAGTGGGGCTCCGGTTACGGCCTGAGCGCCTGAGCGGAGCGACCGCACACTATTAGGATCCTCGGCATTGTTATTGTTGTTGCAATTAAATATTTATCTGCCAGGGGAGAGGAGAGAGCACCAGCTCTTCCTCATCTCACTGCTAATTTGGGCTAATTTCCCCCGGGGTTCCCTCCCTCCCCCCAGCCTCCCTGCTGGAAGCCAGCAGCCTCCTCCCCTCAGCTGGGAAGGCCACAGGGAGAGGGCGGGAAGCTGAGTCAGGGCCGGGCTCGGGGGTCAACCCCAGACTCCCTTCCTCATGGGTTTGTCAAATGAAGACCAGCAAGCCACCTGCCCATTTCATGCCTCAGCTTCCCTAGCCATTTAGAAGAAGGGCTTGTGTTTGCATTGGCAGATTTCCCAGGGTATGTGGTCCCTCCATCAAGGCCAAGAAGTGGTCTAAGAACCACCCATTCCCCACCTGTGATCCATGCCCCTCCCCAGACCCTGACTGCTCTAGTTCTGGGATGGGGCAGGGGGGAGCCTCCCACAGCCCGGGAGTCCAGCCTCAGCTCCTGGGCTTCTCTGCCAAGTGCCTTCTGGACCCTCACATCTTACTCCCTCATCAAAATGTCCCCTTCCCCATTAGCTCCTCAGAGGCCGAGAACACATTGTTAATTGTACTTAGCCCCATCCTGAGGGTGAACCAGTAACCCAGTGGCATCCCAAAGTAACACAGCAAGTCAGGGTGGGTCCAGGACTCAAAGCCAGCACCAGTCACACTGAGAGAGCCCTGGGGACAGCCGCAGGAAAGCTTCCTAATGCCACCCTCACCCCTGAAGCCAGAATGCAGTGACCTGGGCTGGGGGTCTGTGCTTTGGGAAGGCGTGAGAGCTGTTAAAACGCAGGGAGGTGACCACACCTGAATGGAACTGTCACCATTACTCACACCGCCACGGGAGTTCATCAGAGCTCCTTCCCAGGGGCAGGGCGACTAGGTGGGTCCTAGGTGCTGAGGCCACACCAGGCAATACAGGAAGAGAAACTGGAGAAGCCTCAGACATATGGCACAGACCTGCTATTGCCCTGCGGGGGCCAGACACACCCTCCAAAAAGTCCTCAGTTTCAAAATCTGTAAAATGGGTGAGTTGGAGTAAAATCCACTCAAAGAGATGTACTGTCCCTGCAGAAGCACTGTCATTTGTCACAACAATGGGAGGGAGTCATCTACTAGCCTGCATCCAGGCACTGGTCAGAGATGCCCTGGGGACAGCCTACACAATGAAATACTATCTGGTCCAAATGCCAAGTGTCCCGAGGAGAAATAACAGCAAATGACAACATACTGCTATGTGCCGGGCACTGTCCTAAATGCTTTGCTTACATTTCCTCAGCAATGCTCACCTCCATATTAGCTTGGGGGCATTTTATCCCTATCACCCGATGAGGCCCCCAAGGCACGAACCTCAGCGAACCTGAGCTAGCAACATGGGGCCTGGCAGGCTGCCCAGGCCCCTGCCCACCCCACCATGCTGGCCCTGCCCAGGGCTGACAGCCGGGGGAGCTCAGGCCTGGTTTTGCTGAAGTTGCTGAGGAGGGATGCGGGGGCGCCGCTGAGCACTGAGTGAGGAGACCACAACAGGGCCCTCGGGCTGACAGGCCCACCCAGGCCCCGTGCTCCTCCCTGAGGGTTGGAGCTGGCTTCTTGCAGCCTGAGCACCTGCAGGCTGGGCAGTGTACACACACAGGGCACCAAAAGCACACTGCAGTCACACACACTGCAGTCTCACACACATACCAGTCACACGTACCAGCACCACAGTCACACACAGGGAAAGGACAGACATCCATATGGGGAGAGGCCTCAGTGAGGCCAAAGGCAAATACATGCAGGATTAAAATCAAGACCCAAGGACAGGGGCCCTGCCCAAGCTGGTCGGACTGCCCACAGGCCCCCTCCATGGGGACTGGGTCCCACTCCTGCCCTCAGTCCCACTAGCCCTGCCTTTTCCGAGCTTCTCCAAAGAGCTGGGCACACGGCGGCCTCTTTCAGCCCCCCCTCCTTCCTTTGATCATGGAACGGGAACAAGGGAAAAGTAAAAATACCTGTGAGTGAAAGGAGTCACCAAGAGCACAGGCTGGGGTTGGGGGAGGGAGGCTCGGAGCCCTCAGACCACCACCCTCCAAGTCCAAAACAGCCAGGACTCAAACCCGGGCAGTGAGGGGGGGACCCCTCTCCACGGGAGATCTCCAGGATGGCTGCAGGTCCAAGCCAGAGTGCCCACCCCACCCCAGGTGGGTCTCTTCTCCCTCATCTTCCCTCTCCCTTTCTCCCTCCCCCTCTGTCTCCGGCCCGCATCCACTTCCCTCTCCAGCCCTTGCTAGATTCTTTGGCTCCAGGGGATGACAGAGCTAGGCAGGAAGGGATGAGGAGCAGAGGGAAGAGCACATAATCATCTCCACACAGCAACAGCTCACAGCCAAGGGCATTTTCCAGAACACTCTCTTCAGTAAAAGAGGGTGTGAGGGGAGCCAGAGGGATGGTTGTAGTACACCCTAGCCCCCCAGCCCCCTCTGCCATCTGAGGGCCTCCCTGCTGCCTGAGGCAGGCTTCCAAACCTGCCTCGGCGACCCTTCCCAGTCTGAGCAAGCAGGATGCCATGCCTTTCCCAGGTCTAACCTAAATCCTTCCCTTGGCAACCAGAGCCTGAGCCAGAACGAACCACAAACCACGAAACAACCAAATCCAAAGTTCACTACTGTGATTTACTAAACTCCAATTTAGTTCTCACGGAGCTGCTTTTTATTCTCCCAAACCTAAGGAAATGGAATTTCCCCAAATGCCAAAATAAAGGGCAGAGTCCGAGGGAATGACGCTGCACTGTGCGCCCAACGGTGGGGCCGTAGCCAGCACGCCCCTCCTGCGCGCAGCCCTCTGAGGGGCTCTCTGGCTCCTGGCTCCTCGGCAAGCCAGCCCCTCAGGGGTCCGCGAGGACAGCCAGGCCCACAGAGGGCTCCAGGCTTGCCCAGGGCTGCCCCAGGCCCCTGTCCTCTGCCTTTCTGGATCCAAGCTCCCTGACCTGCTGCCTGCCTCAGCTCCTCGGTGTTTTCATATTCCCTTCAGCACTTAACTTCGTGTCTGTCACCTCTGCTTCTGCTGGGCCCAGCCCAGCTGAGGTGCTCAGCAAAGCTGGGGAAATGTAAATGGACGAGTAGAGTCGCTTTGGGATCTGTTTAGATGCCTCATGTCCCACATTTCCACAGAAGGAGGGGCTGGCAGCTCCACTCTCCCAAAGGGAAGTGAGGGAGAACCTGAGGTCTCCCCCTTCCTTCCTATATCCCTCCCTCACAGGAGCCCATCTGGGTCCCAGATACCGGCCTGCAGCCACCCCAGGGGCCCCGCGCTGGCTGGGCAGAGGCAGAGCTGGCTGGCCAGTCTGGACTCCAGGAGCAGGTCATCAGAAGCCACGCTCCACCCAAGCTGTGCCAGTGACAAGGCCAAGTTTGATCTCTACCTGTGTGACTCCTGGTCCACAGGGAAAGGGGAATGGCCAGTCAGTGCCTCAAACCCCAGCAGCACAACCCTCTCCCCACCTGGACCACAGCTTGAGGGGGTTGGTTCTGCTCACCTTGATACTGCTACATGACAGTCTGCACAGTGCCCGGCACCCCGCACCAGGTTTGAGGAAGTAAATGAATGGCGTGATGTGAGCGAATGATTCCTGGGCTCTGCCCACCCTCCTCTCCCAGGTAACCTATTTCTCTATGAGTAGGAAGAGCAGCCCTGCTCCCAGTCACTCACCCAGCCTGAGCCATGTTCTGAGAGCAAGGAAAAGTGCACAGTGGGGGCCTGGACCCGGGTCCCCTTTCCCTTCTCCTCCTGGAGCTGCTCCACCTCACCAGTCTGGACTGTGAACCTTCCCAAGTTCAGAAGCTCCAAGCCTCCCTGTTCTACCAAAACACGAAGGGCCCAACTCAGAAGCGACCAGTTCTGTGCTGGGGACGTGGCGGGCACCGAGAAACAGGTATGAAAGGAAAGAAGAGAGGGCAAAGGAAGGGAACAATGGAGAAATCCTTTCGCTTGATTCCAACGGAAACCAAAGAGGAAGAAACTTTCGGTCTCTTGCCTGTGCTGCCCTCCCCATTCCTTCCAGCTTCCTGCCTGTGAACTCAGCCGCCTGGAGCGACCCTTCCCCCTCGAGGACCCCTGCCCTGATTGTTCAGGTTCCTAGAACCGCCTTCATCCACAGCTAGCACCACACCAGGCAGCCTCTCTGCGCTGTTGTTTGGCGCAGATGAGCCCGGGGGCACATTGAGGGCCTGTCTAAACAGCTCTGGCCTCACCCCTGTCCCTGTGCCTGTCCCAAGGCTCAAAACACAGGAAATTCTCAATAAGTAACAAGACAAAGCAGGGTCCCTGCCCAGAGACAGCGTGGCAGCCACCCCCACCAAGGCAGAGCCAAGAGCAGGGGTCTGCAGCAGCATCCAGGTCGGAGAAGAATCACACCTTGCACTGAATTCTTACAGCCCTCCTGTGTGGTCAGGTACAGAGTACAGTCCCTTCTGCCACAACCATTCAGTTATTCAATGTGCCACCCAAATATGTGCCGAGCAGCTACCGTGGGCCAGGCTCTGCTCTGGGCACTGGGGAAACTGCTGGGAGCAAAACAGATACGAAAACCTGCCCCGTGGAGCCAATGTCCCAGTGGTGGGTGGCACAGGAGAGACAGTAAATTTATCTACACACAGATGCGCGGCACTTCAGGGTATCAACAAGCTATGGAAAAAAATAAAGCTGGTAAGGAGACAGGGAATGACCCAGAGGGGATTTTTCAGAAAAAAGAACTGTCAAGGAAGGCTTCTCTGGGAAGTGGCATTTGAGCAAAGATTAAAACAGTAAAAGCATGAGCAAGTATCTGGGAGAAAAGCATCCCAAGTAGTGAGAACAGCAAATGCAAAGGCCCTGAGGCAGGCGTATGCTTAGCATTCATTGTTCAAGGAGCAGCAAGGAGGCCAGCACAACTGGGGGGCAGGGGGAAGAAGGAGAGAGGGTCAGAGAGGACACCAAGCATGAGATCACCTGGACTTCGTGGGCAGTGCTGCAGACAGAAAGGCGAGGGCCCACTGGGGGGCTCTGAGCACAGTGACAGGCTGACCCTGGCTCATAACAAGATAAACCAGAGGCTTAAAGGGGAGTCATCCCCCTCCAGAAACTTAAGAATCAGGTCAAGTCTCCAATTCTTATTTCAATATTCAGATCTAAGAACAACCCTGTGGCTATGACAGTGTTCTTTCCAAAAGCCAACCAGAAAACAGGTCCAGGAGACAGTATCTGTCCTCCTGAGGAATGACAGGGTGGCTGGGGGGGACAGGGCAGGGCGCAAAGCTCCTGGTCCTGATGCAGGTGGCCCGGCCTGGGGCGAGCAGCTGACTGAGCTCTCCTGGGACGCACAGTCTCACGGCCAATGGACGGCCAGTGCTTCCTCCAGAACCGGGAGGCTTGACTAGACTCCATAGCCAGCCCGTCATCATGGTCCATCCCCAAGATGACAGAGGCTGTCATTGTGGGCTGGCACTTCCCAATTACTGCAGATAATATCCACCTTAATTGAATGGGGTCCAGATAATGTCATTATGCACTGCGTTTCCCAATTTATTTAATATATGTGTGTATACATATATCTATCTAAGCCTCACTACTGCCACAAGATTGCTAAATGATGAGATTAATAAAACATTTTGACAGGAGTCATCAGCTTTAATTTAAGGGGTGATTTTTACTACCCTGTGGTGCTTATTTTCCCAAGGAGCCAAGAGAGACACCAACAGGCTGGAAGAGGCTCTCTCAGGCCTGTGGGCTAGGAGGGGGGTACGCAGGGCAGGCTTCATCTTTCCTAAGCAAGTTCTGTTTATCCACCTCCCTTTCAGGAGCAGGCTCAGGCAGTGACACAGAGGTGGGGGAAACTGAGGCAAAAGCCCCCAGAGTTCGAACAGGGTGGAGGGCTGGTGGAGCTTGGGCACACAGAGCTACGGGTCTGGGGAGGGCTGGGAGACCAGAGGGGAGCCAGAGACGGTACTCAACTACTCGGTGAAAGAAAACCAGGGCTCCCCGGAGTGGAGGGAAACGCAGCCTGCCCTCTGTAAGAGTCAAAGGCAGTGAAATCTCTAAATTAATTTTTGATAGTCCCCTGCTAACTAGGGCAGAGTTGACATGAAAACTAGTTGTCCCTGCTTTTTGCAGGAGCTGGCAACAAAAAGCTGGCGTCCCCTGCTCCAGGCCCACTGCCCACAAGGAGAAGGCCCTCAGCCTCTGCCCTCAGGTTGGCCTGGACAACCAGCAGCACCAGCAGCTCCTCTGCCAGCCCCAGCGAGCAGGGCAAAGCCCAGATGCCAGCTCCCCCCACGCCTTCTCTGGGCGGCAAAGGCAGCCACCATTCTGCAGAAGGGAGATAAACTTCCAGCCAGTGGGCCCAGCTGCCCAGGCCGCCAGCAGGCCTGCCCAATGGAAAGCTGGGTTCTAGGCCGAGCAGAGGAGGATGGTGGGGTAGGCAGATGTCTTGGGGCGGGTGATAATTAGGGGCTGCCAGCTCCACACTTGTCTAGGGGAGAGGATGTGTCTGTTGGCTGTAATTATAACCCTCGTAAGCCTGTGGGTCTTGGTCCCATCTTTTCCTGCCAGCTGTCCCCATGCAGTGGGGCCATTCCAATGTAGCCAAGTATCCTGGAGGCTGAGCTGGGGACCCCTCAGGAAGGAGTGAAGACTGCAGAGCCCCTCTGGCCTGGGTCCACCCCGACCCTCCTGGAGAGTACACTGCTCACTTGCACACGCACTCACAGGCGCCCTCACCCACCTCTGGCTGCCTGCCTGTCACTGTGCAAGGGCTCCCTCCTGGAGACACCACACTGCCAACAGAGGAAACCTAAGGCCACCCAGACACAGGGGTGGCGGTGGAGTGGCCTATGCCAGGTAACTGAGGCCAAGAAAGCAGCTCAGCTCCTGACGTGCTCCCACCTCCCCCTCCTCTCCCTGTGACATGCCACATGTACTCAACCACAGCACCTTTGGGGTTCAGCACTGCCATCTTCCTCTCTGGGTCTCTCTCAAATGCAAAAATCCATGGGAGGGTAGCCCTTGAACTGACTAAGACTTCAGGAAGGGATAACTTTTTGCTATTTTCATCTCTGAGAAGTGTGAAGGTGCTGACAGGTGAGGGCAAGTTGATGGCTAAAAGGACAAAAGCTGGGAGCAGGTGCAGACGGGGATCACCTAATTCACTAGTGGGCACGCACGTCGGCCAGGGTTCAGCACATGCTCTGGGGCACCATCTTCAAAGGTCTCCACCCCATCCCAAAGACGGACTCTGACTAAGGCCCACCAGGAAGTGGTGGCCACAGAGGGGAGAAAGGACTCTGACCCCACTCTGCCCAGTAGCCAGGCCCTCTTCAGGGGCCCTCACCAGCAGACCCCAGGGCCTGCCCAGGAAAGGCCGTGAGCCCCTGCCCAGTGGGTGACCAGACCCAGGATCCTCAGAGTCCTCAGTGGAAACTGTCTCTGCCACCGCAGAAAAAGCTCCTTCGGTCCTCGCCTCTTCAAGGAAGTTCTCCCACCACTTAGGCTCTGGAGCCTCTGAGGAGCTGAGCTTGCTACCTAGAGCCTGAGGCAGCCCAACATCCCATGTGGATCCAGGAGGAGAGTGGGACAGACCTGGACACGTCCTGGAAGAGTGGGGAGATGGTAATTTGACCATTCTTCACTTCCACCGGGAGGCTAAGTAGCAGGCATGGGAACGGGATGCCCAGTACGGTGACTCTCAGAGACCTGGCGAGCTGCCTGCGCCTACCCTGAGCCCCCACTCTCATGGAACACACACACCCCCTCCATCTCCCATCATGGAGACCTTTTTGACTGACAGAGGAGCAGCCGGACTAACTGCTCCAACAAGACACGTGGCTTCGGGCACCCCACTAGGCACAGCCAGCTCAATACCGCAAAGCAGCTTTCTCCCCGCACCAGGGGCAGGGATGCTGACAAAAGAGGAAAGAAGGAGCTGCCTCCAAAAAGAACTGAAAGTCTAAAGGCTGGGATGTTGCTCGTGGCCTAGGGGCAGGGGGCGCTCGTACGTTTGGGCCTCAGGGCTCCTGGCCGCTGCCAATGCCTCGCATTTCAGCACAAACAGCCTCCGACCGCCGGTGCGGGGGCGCCTCTCTTAGTCCCGGCCTCCACCTCCCAGCCCCGCCCCCGCGCTTCCAAGGAGCGGGTGCTTCCAGCTCCCGAGCGCCGGGGAAGCCCGACCCCGGAGAGGACCCCCCCCCCCCAACACACATATACACACACGCGCGCGGCCCGGCTGCCACGTAGAGGCTTGAGTTCATCTGGGTCCCGGAGAGAATCGGTCCAGATTGTCCGATGAGCATCTGACCCTGAAGTCCCGGGGCCGGGGGGAGACCTCAGATCCTAGGGCGCCGTCCCAACCCGGCCGCGGCCGCGAGCAAGCAGGGGCCGGGCTCTGGTTGGTGTCGAAGGTGGTGCTGGGGCAGCCACGGGAGCGGGACGCGGTGCGGGAAAAGCAGCCAAGACGCTCTAGGTTGGCGCTGCCCTCTCGCCGGGAGACGGCGAGGAAGGGATGCAGATAATGCCCTGCGCCCCCGCCTGCCCTGCATCCCCGCAGAGGGGCGCGTTAATGCCGTCGCCCCAACCTGAGAGGCATGAACCCCCCACCTGGTGAAACCTGACATAACCCCGGATACAGAAACACTTTCCCCCAGGCCCACAGAAAAGCCGCTACCCATTCCTTCCTTTGGAAGCATTTGGAAAGCCGGACCAGCCCCGAGGGGACACCCTCCAGCCCCGAGAACTCCAGTCTGTTGGCCTTCCTCCGGGAGCCCTGAGTGCAGGAGCCTGTCAGAGTCCACCTCCCCGAGCCCCGGGGTCCCCGCCGCAGCCCGCGCCCCCGAGGCCGAAGGGCATGGTCCCCTCTGCCCCATCCCCGAGTGCCACAACTCACCGCGCGCTAGCGAGGTCTCCACGGCGCCGAGGGGTCGGTGGTGCGCCCGCCTTTCCGCCCCGGGGGCGCGGAGAGGCGGCAGCCGGAGGCCGTTTCTCGCGGCGCCCAGATTCCGGGCCGCGGCGAGCAGCGCTGACGCTGCGGACCGAGCCGGGAGCAGAGCCGCCAGGAGTTCTGGACTACGCGGGGAAGAGCTGGCGGCCGCCCGGCTGCAGCCGCCTGCAAGCGCGCGGCGTACGGCGGCTGCTCCAGCGAGAGAGAGCGAGCGAGTTGGGGAGCGCCGGCAAGCCCTGCTCCGGCCGCCGCGGAACTCGGCGTCCGAGCCGGAGGTAGCAGGAGAGGCGGCTCCGGGCTGGGAAGGGAATGGAGCGGGAGCCAACCACTGGCGCAGCCGACCGAGGGTGCGGGCACCGCGGCAGGGGCAGCCGGAAAAAATGAGAACGAGCGAGAGCGAGAGCGCGCGCCGGAGAGCGAGAGACTGGGAGAGCGAGGCAGACGCGGAAAGGGGAGGCTGCGGGAGGGGCGGGAGCGCACGGAGCACGAGGGGGCGAGGGGACCGCTGCCGCTCAGCTTGGCGCCCGCGGCCGCACGCGAGAAGGCGCCTGCCCAGCCCAGTAAGTTTGCGCTGCAAGTGCGGACCGAGCGCTCGGCGTTTCCGCCCGCCTTTTAAAGAGAGAGCACCTGGAAGCCCACCCCGACCCGCACCTCCACCGCCGGAAGCCTGGGGCTCTCGGAGCGCCCCGCCACCCTCCACACCGGCCAGCCGTCTGCTACCCCTCCCGCCGTGCCCCACCGGCGCCCTCTCCTGGAAGCCACTTTTCTTCTCTCTTTCCACCGTGCGGTTGTCTGCTAATGAACGCCCTCCCACCCCCCACCCCCGCCACCGCGATGTGGCGGGGACCCCTCCTGATCCCAAAGGTCGGGGTCAGAGAACACAGCCTCCTGACACACACCCTGAGAAGTACAGCAAAACACAGCGACGCAAAGGGGTTGCGCTCCTCCCCACCCCCTTGCGTCAGTAGAACCTCCACCCGCTGGGCTGCTTCTCACATCCGCAGGAGCAGTGGCGTGTGCCCCCATGTGGCATGTTCATTTGCACATGCCACTGCTCCTGGTTGAAGCACATGACATGGGGGAAACTGAGGCCCAGTGAGACGATTCCACTTGCGCCTGGTCACACAGCCTGCGGGGGGGGGGGGGGCGTTTCTATTGAGACCCTCTCCACCCCAGAGCCCCACCAGGTCAGGGACACTCCCAGCCCACGGCCCGCAGCTCGTTGGTCTCCCTCTGGCACGTTTGCAAAGTGTAACAGGTGGCCTGTCCAGCAGACTGGAGCAAACCTGGGAAAGAATTGCTCAGTCAGGGAAAAGCTGGAGCCTAGCTCTCCTTCCTAGAGGGCTGTGAGAAATCCCAGGAGAGGGCTGGTCTTAGAGGCAAGCAGGGGAGGAAGAGGGTGGGGGGAACCCATGTGGCCCTTTTAGGATTGCAGGAGCATCACTTCCCAGGCTGCAGAAGCAACTTCAATTAGAGCTGTGATGTGTGACTGTCCTTGTCCCAGGCACAGTGCTCAAACACAATGCCAGGGAGCTGGGGAGAGTGCCTGGCCAGTGGCCTCCCTTCCCATCAGTCCTCCTAGCTGCCCTGCAGAGTGCCAACCTGTGCTCAGATGTGCCCAGGCCAGGGAGATTCAGCACCCCCTCACAGCCCAGCCCCTAATTCCACAGATAACCTCCTAATAAGTTGGGAATGTCTGGAGGGGGTCTGAGAAAAGCAGGGACTGAACCTCCCGCTACTGGTCTGCCCTGTCTCCCTCCACGCCCCTATCCAACAACCCTGCCCCTTCCCAAAGACCCACTCAGATGCCCCCTCCTCCAGAATTCCAGACTATGGCCAGCCGGAACCACATCATGTTCACCATGGTTCATCTAGTGCCTGGCAGCCTGCCTGGCCCATAGTGCGAGCTCAATGAATGTTTGGTGAATGAATAAATGTGGGCAAAGCACTAACTCTTTGCTGTCACGTGGAACGGCCCCAAATACACGTCTAATTTACCCAATCAGACTGAAGTCTCTGACGGAAGGGCCTAGATCATGCATTTATTCATGTCTTTTTTTAGGCAATCAGCCCTGACCAAGATCCTGCTCCACTCCCAACCCTGGGATCATGCAAATGGCTGATCATCACCCTGCGCTTGGGAAGTGTACCACGTGGCCACACACACCTCGCCACAGCGCATTTTGGAGAGACATAAGCTAAGACCATGGAAGTTCCTGCTGTCCAGCAGCTCTGCCCAGCCAGGTGTGCACTGCTCTGGGCTTGCAGGGCAGTCAGGTCACTCCTGGAGAGGCTGTGTCCTTGGGAACTTCCTGCCTGCGTTCAGGCCAAATCCCACCTAAGCCTGGGTCCTCCTGCCCAGGGTCCTTCAGTTTCCTACCTGTAGAAAAAGGACCAGAATGCTGACCTCAGAGCAGGGCTGCCAGGATCGTGTGCAGAAAGCCACCCAGTTGAGGGGGTGCTGGGAGGCTCAAATTCAGCCTGCCTTGGGCTTGACAAGTGACATGTTATGTCCTGAGTCTGTGTTTGCCCAAAAGATGGATGACCTTTGTCCAATTCATGCAAAGTCACCCTGAGGGCTAATCATGAAAAGGGAACGAAGTGTTGTTTGCCCAGTGCCCAGTCCTGTGTCTAGGCGTCGTAAGTGCGGGCCACTGCAGTTTTATGCAGAATACAGTCGTCAATACCCTTTTGTTGAGTGAATGAATGAATGAATGAATGAAACTGGAAATAAATGGGCCATGGTTTGTTGAGAGCCAAAACTAACCAGCCACTCCCCCACCCACTGCCCCTCAGTGTGGCCTTCACTCTGGCCACAATTACCCTGTCCCCCACCCCCCACCAGCTGTGTCGCAGAAGGCTGGGGCAGGCTATATTTTTCAGGCTTAAAAAAAGAAACAGTGTTGGCTGGCAGATGGCTGAGTTTGTGGACTCGTCCAGTTTGAAGATTCCCAGCCTAAGGTCTAGCCCTTCTGGGCAGCCTCCTGGGCCCGCCCAGGCCTCCATTCTCCAGGCCTCCCATCCCACACGGTCAGCCTTCTGGCCTTCCCAGTCTGAGCCCCTGCTTGGTCCAGCAGGGGCGCCCTCTTGCTGACTATGGCTGACTTGACTTAGCAGGGAGACAAACACAGAGTCACACATACAAACATAGACATACATAGATACATGGGGACACATTCAGACACACATACACAGAGACACACCCATATGCACACACATACACAGACACACACACAGGTGCACAAATAGTCACACATGCCTCAAGGACTTTCAGTGGGTGGCCCCTGCCCTGGGGAGTTGGAGTCGTTGGATGGAAACAAGGGAGCTACAGAGCCACCTCCGCAGGAGAAGAATGGTCAGAAGTGACCTCAAGGTGTCATGTAGCAAAGGCCTGGGCCTGGGCCAGCTGGTACGAGGGCCTGAATTCCAAACTGCCCTCTTCAGCAAGCCGTCCCCCTCAGAGCTGTGCTCTGACTGGGAAGGGGCACACAGGGCTGCAAGCAGGAGGCCAAGTCCTCAGTGCTAAGACTGTGTGACCTGGGGGAGAACCTCAGCCTCTCTGCGCATTGGTTCCCCCATAGGAGAGATGGGGGGCTGGGCGGAGGTCTCTCTAACCACCTGAGATTAGGGGCTGGTTCTCATCCTGCAACCTTTACAGGAGGCTGACTTGATTGACACTGGTGGGGCGAGCAGGGCGCTCATTCTGAAACACCAGTTTCATGTGCACAGACTTACCCAGAGGAAAAAAGGCAGCGTCTCAGCGTTGGGGGAAAGAGGACCTGAGGGGAGGAGAGAAAGAGGCAGGTAGTGCTAGAGAAAATAATAATACAAAGTTCTGCACTTCTGTTTCATACCTTTGTGCCCTGGAAGTTCTTCCTGAGGTCTCCCCCCACTCCCTCCTGCTGCAGCAGTCTTTCTTCCTGTTCTTATTCTGCCTCCCTGATAAGGGAAAACAGCTTGTCCGCCCCTCCCCACCCACTGTGTTGCCAACACAAACCCACCAAACTGCTTCTGTGACTTCTCCACTTCAAAAGAATCCTAAGAAAATAATCAAGTCTGTTGCTTCTTTTAAAGGTTTAACTACAGTATATTTGTGCTGAAGGGTGTTTTTATTTGGAAACTGGAAAGATAGTCATCTTGTAAAAACTCATTTACTGGATGCTATGCACACAACCAAAACCAGATGCTTCTGATCAAAGTTCTGGAATCCTGGACTGCAGCTGGCTAACTGGGCAATTGTACAGCAAGTGGGATGAAAGTGTTCTTCCCAACCACGAGTGGGTCTCAACCTGTGCAGATACATGAGGACTGAGATCTCATTGTTACCGGACAGGGACCTGGCCAAGTGGGTCTGCCTAGGGCCAGCTGGTAGTGCGTGGGTGCCTGACTTCATATAGGAAAGATTTCACATCATGAGTCCAGGTAATGTGAGAGTACATCTATTAGAGCTGGGTCAGTGAGACAAAGAAGAACTTAGCATAGAAGATGCAACAGGAGAGTCTAGGCGGGGCTGCTTTAGTTCACTGGGAAGTCAGAGAAAAGGGGGCCTTGGAGACAGGACCAGAGGGCTAACCCAGGACAAGCTGCTGCTGCCCATTGCTCCCCTGGTTGCAAGTCTCATAGGGTCCCTTAGAGTCCAGGAGACGCCTGTCTATGAGAGAAGAAGAGGGGAGAGGGGATGGTGTGGTTGTGCTCCCCAGAGGGAGAGGACGGGCTGAGTCCTTTGTCTTGAGGGTTTTATCTCTCTCCTGCAGGCAGGAGTCTTGGGGGAGGTCTCACGGGAGGGTTGCAGCGGAATATTCATCAGTTCTCCTGCTGTGCCCCTTCAGGGGGGTCATTAGTCAGTGCAGCCAGTCCTGGTGTCCCCCACCTGGTTTTGCGGCTCTTCTGGGCCTGAGGCTGAAACACAGCTGAGGCCTACCTGTAATCTCCAAGGAGGTGACTCTCTGTATCTGGCTGTAAATTGGCCAGTTTGATCAGCTTTGTGTCTCAGTTGCCAAGGAATTTTCCTAGCTTTCTTACTGTACTGCCTCAACATCACTTTCAGACTGCAGATATTTTTATTCATATAAATGTTCTTTGTAATGCTGTATTTTAAATATATATATATATATATTATTGATTATGCTATTACAGTTGTCCCATTTTTTTCTCCCCTTGATTCCCCTCCACCCTGTACCTCCCTCCCACCACCATTCCCCCACCTTAGTTCATGTCCATGGGTTGTACATCTAAGTTCTGTGGCTTCTCCATTTCTTATACTATTCTTAACCTTCCCCTGTCTATTTTGTACCTACCATTTATGCTTCTTATTCCCTGCACCTTTTCCCCCATTCTCCCCCCACCCCCTCCCTGCTGATAACCCTCCACGTGATCTCCATTTCTGTGATTCTGTTCCTGTTCTAGTTGTTTGCTTAGTTCGTTTTTGGTTTTTTTAGGTTCAGTTGTTGATGGTTGTGAGTTTGTCATTTTACTGTTCCTATTCTTTATCATCTTTTTCTTAGATAAGTCCCTTTAACATTTCATATAATAAGGACTTCAAATAGCATTTCATATAATAAGGTGATGATGAACTCCTTGAACTTGACCTTATCTGGGAAGCACTTTATCTGCCCTTCCATTCTAAATGGTAGCTTTGCTGGATTGAGTAATCTTGGATGTAGGTCCTTGCCTTTCATGACTTGGAATACTTCTTGCCAGCCCCTTCTTGCCTGCAAGGTTTCTTTTGAAAAATCAGCTGACAGTCTGATGGGAACTCCTTTGTAGGTAACTGTCTCCTTTTCTCTTGCTGCTTTTAAGATTCTCTCCTTATCTTTATTCTTGAGTTACTTAATGATGATGTGCCTTGGTGTATTTCTTCTTGGATCAAATATCTTTGGTACCCACTGAGCATCCTGGACTTCCTGGAAGTCTATTTCCTTTGCCAGATTGGGGAAGTTCTCTTTCATTATTTGCTCAAATAAGTTTTCAGTTTCTTGCTCTTCCTCTTCTCCTTCTGGCACCCCTATGATTCGGAAGTTGGAACGTTTAAAGTTGTCTTGGAGGTTCCTAAGCCTCTCCTCATGTTTTTGAATTCTTGTTTCTTCATTCTGTTCTGGTTGAATGTTTATTTCTTCCTTCTGGTCCACCCCATTGATTTGAGTCCCGGTTTCCTTCCCTTCACTGTTGGTTCCCTGCACATTTTCTTTTATTTCACTTTTCATAGCCTTCACTTTTTCCTCTATTTTGTGACCAAATTCAACCAATTCTGTGAGCATCCTGATTACCAGTATTTTGAACTGTGCATCTGTTAGGTCGGCTATTTCTTCGTCACTTAGTTGTTGTTTTTTCTAGAGCTTTGATCTGTTCTTTCATTAGGGCCATATTTTTTTGTCTCGGAGTACCTGTTACGTAGTAAGGGGTGGAGTTTTGTATTCACCAGGGTGGGGCAACCCACATCGCTGTGGGGCTGTATGTGAGGAAGGGATCTGAGAGGGAACAATGATGCTTGCTCGGCTCTCAGCCATCTTTCAGTCACTTCCCCCACTACCCACAACAAGTTGGGCTCTTCTGGTGCTGATTCCCCAGGTGGGTAGGTTTGTGTAGGTTCTAGGACCCTGTGGGTCTCTCCAACGAACTCTCCTGTGAAGCTGGGAGTTTCTTCTGCCACTACAACTCCCACAGGTTTTGAGGCTTTATTTCCCCACACTGGAACCCTGGTTGGCATGGTCTGTCTCACTCCCCAGGTGTTCCTCCCAGTTTATCTGCACACGAATGTGGGACCACCCAGTCGCCAGCCTAGGTCCTCCAGCTGCCATCTTGCCACAAGTCCTCTCCACCCCAGCTGTCCATCTCCACCCTTCCTACCAGTCTGGATGAATGTTTCTTCTTTAACTCTTTGGCTGTCAGACTTCCATACAGTTCGATTTTCTGGTTATTTTTGTTTATAAATTTGTTGTTGGCCTTCTTTTGGTTGTGTGAGGAGGCAAAGTGTACCTACCTATGCCTCCATCTTGGCCAGAAGTCTATCCCCTATAATGCTGTATTTTGTGGCACTAAGTTCCACTGGTTATTTACAAATGTAAAGCTTTTTGTTTCAAAGCATTGCTGTAAAAATAATCCTGTTAGTAGTGGGCAATTGTCTTTGACAATTCTGAAGTTTAGAAATTGTTGAAATATATCAAAGTGAACTTGAAGGTGCAGGGGCGAGAACACCTGATAAATGGTCACCATGTTGAGTTGACCCAGCACCGCCTCAGCCTTGTGTCTGATGGGTTTCAATTTTGGTTCCCCCTAAACCAGCCCATTAGATGGAAATGTCTCTGATGGGGGAGTTTATTTAAACAATAACTGTCCCCTGGCAGGATATTTCCATGATGAAGAGCTTGACAAGAGAGAATGGAATGGCCCCAGGCTCTCCAGAGAGCCCTAAGTCATCTGCAGCATGGTAGTCGGGGAGGGCTGGGGTCAGAGGCTGAGCATCCCCCTCCCTTAAAAATCCTGGAGTAAGTCCTTCCTACTATAGAAGAATGAACATCAGCCTAAGAAAAAGCCTTATAAGAGTTTATATGAGCCAAATAGATGACAATTGCCAGCAAGCAAAATCTCAACAAGATTGAGGAAATGTTCCAGAGAATGGCAGTTTTGCAACTTATTTTATAATTAGAATCAAAGAGCAGCTACATGAAATCCTTTGGTGGTAGATGAAGGGGTGTGAGAAAGCAAAGAGGGGAAATTCCTGGACTTGGATAAAAAGTAAAACTGAGAGACGCATGCTTCCTTTCCACTGGTGGGTACAGAGTAGTTTTAATGGTTAACATTTACAGCACACAGAGATGGTGTGGGGTGAACAAGAAAACACCGAGAGTTCTGTGACCTCCTGTGACCCCGTAATCTGGTGGACATGTGTACCCTGAGGGGTCTGTAGAAGATTACTCTAACATTTGAAAGGTATGTCATCTTAGATGGAAAAGAACAGGCTCACTTAAGGTAAAGATTGACCTTTGTTTGTCAAGGAAGCTATGGGGCTAGAATATGACTGCCCACCTTGACCTGCTCTTAGGAGTTTTTAGGTTCAGACCATCCTATGTGGTGACTTTAGGTCCCTGAGTTTGTAAGGCCCGCCATGCAGGCCTCCCCTGAGCTTGTCAGGTTTAGAATGTGGCCCCTTTTTCGTCCAAACAACTCTGCCTCCCAGATTCACCCCAGCCCCTCTCCTTTGACCCATGGAGATACTGAGTTTCAAGAACATGGGACCATGAAATTCCTGCAGCCTGGGCTTTGGGACTGGCTGGGACAAGGTGAGTGACCCCCCGACCTCCTCCCACACCTAGCAGATGAGGGACCTTGGAATCTGCTCTTCCCTTAGGCTGGTATGGGTCTAATCTCCAGGAATTCTCCTGGACCCCTGGAACTTTCTCAAGCCTTTGCCTTGAAGTAATGACTTGGCTAAAGCCACAATCCCTTATTCAAAGTTTCAAAATCCAAAATGCTCTGAAAACCATGTTTGTCCAAAAGTTTTCTGCAGACTCATTTAGCAACAAAAGCTGATGTGAAAGGAAGTCCCTGCCACTGCCTAACTCCCCGGGTGGGAGAGACTCCATTTCGCTTGTAGAAATGCAACTCAGTGGATTTGTGATGGGGATGCTTCCCCAGGCCTCCTGGGTGTGCTGCATGACATGTAATATTTGCATCATATATCTTTAAATCTTAAAAATTCCAGCCCCAGGGGTCTCTGACAGGGTCTATGCACCTGTTATCATCCATTTGGACCAAGGGCTTTCCAGGGCACCCAGAATAGTCATCTCTATGCCCTCCCGCCACCCTGGCAAATGAAAACAGGAGAGAGATTGGACAGAGCAGAAAGAGCAGATTCTGAACACATCTTTGCTAAACCCAAGTGCGCAGAACAAGATGCAGAAGCCAGATGAGGTATGTAAGAATTTAGGATGGAGGGGCCTTAACATGCTGCAGGAGTCCCCACAAGAATCAGGGTGAAGGACAGGTGCCGAAAGGCTAGGCTGTGGTCTCTGAGTCTTCCACCTGCACCGAGATGAAGGCTGCCAGGAAGGAGAGGGCATTCACCACGTGGGTGGGCAGGAGAGGAGCTGGGGGTGGGGCATGTGAAGGGAGACTTAAGTCAATTTTAGGTCAACTTTAGCTTCTTCTTCTGTCTGCTCTAGAGCTTCCTGGCCTGGAAGATAATGCTTCTTCCCTTTCTATTCCTCAGCCTCAGTTTCCCTGAAGGGCTGAAGAGAAAGGGGATATGAGAAAGGAAAAAAAAGGAAAGATACCTGGGCTGCCTCAAGCTCAAAGGTGGCCAGGAAGGAAGGGACAGCTGAAGCCTGGAGGTCAGGGCCCCTAAGGAGGTTACCTGTCACTCAGACCCTCGCAAAGGAGTGGGACTTAGAAGAGCTGAGAGTCCAGACCTGACTGGTGAGGCTCAGTGGGTTGGGGGTCATCTTGCAAACTGAAGAGTCACTGGTTCAATTCCCAGTCAGGATATATGCCTGGGTTTCTGGTCAGGTCCCTGAATTGGGGTGTGTGAGGGGCAAACAATTGATGTTTCTCTTGCACATCAATGTTTCTCTCCCTTCCCCTAAAAATAAATAAATAAAATATTTTTTAAAAAAGAGCTGAGAGCCCAGGCTGCACCACCAGACAGGGCATCTCACCACCCACAGACTGAGACTGTGCTAAGCATGCAGTAGGTGCCCAATAAATATTTCCTTGTTAAACAAATGAATGACTGACTCCTGCCCCAGACAGGAGGTAGCTTCCTTCTGCTCCTTCTCTCCCACTCTCTGTTTCTTAAGACTAGGAATTTTCCAATGTCTTTGCCACACTGCAATTTAAAACTACTTATCATCCCTCTCTCTCCACCTGTCCGGGGGCTGTCAGCTGTGAGCCAAATGTCATTAGGATGGATGTCACAAGCCAGGATGTCAAAATACAATTAACATTTAAAAGCCCCTCCTGCCCTGCCTTTGGCCTCTTGGCCAGCCTGCAACTTCCTTGGCTATGTGGCAAGGCCCTGGGGGCCAGAAGAGCAGCCAGGTGACACACACAGGAAGGAACACAGTCCAGCCGGCCATGAGACAAGATCTGTGGAAAGGGAGTGCCCATCTGCAGTGCTTTCTCAGGTCTTCTCCAGCTCCCACAATCCCTTTCACATGCCCGCCACCTCTGCTCTGGTCTCATCCACAGAGCCACAGCCACCTGACTGCCGACGCTGTCCACAGCAGCTCAGTCTAATGGGCTTGTGTCCCAGCCACTCCCCTGTGTTGAGCCTCAGCATCCTCCACTGTCCAATGTGGATGTGGCTGCTGCTGCTCACTCGGAGCTGCTTCGGAGATGAAAGGAAAGAATGGGAGTGAGAAATGCTTTCCAAGTGTAGGGGATGCTGATGGCTGGAGCTTTAGATTTTGTCCAGTGGCTCTTGTCCTCCCAGACCCTTGGGGCAGGGCACAGGCCACACAGCCTGCCTGGCTGACTGATGGCGGGCTGGGAGCCAGGGGACAGGTCCCCCACACTGCCACCCTAGTTCTCCATAGAACCCTCCTGGACAGCGGTGGAAGGAAGCCCAGCAGCTGCTCACTCTTATGGGGACTTAGCTGACAGGACAGAAAGCTGGAAATGAACCCCAGTACCTCCCACCTGTGGAGCCTCAAGGAGCATCGCCCACTCATGCCGTCGCCAGGGCTGAGATGTTGGCAGCAGGAAGGCTGTCCTTACCCTGAAAATATCCGACCTGCTGGTGTCATGGTCAGGTATTGAGGCTGGGGTCACAGCTGCCCCACCCTGCCCCCACCTCCTCAGTCATTCCAGAAACCTGAGTGAACACAGGGATCCTGCTTGCCTCTGAGGCAGCAGCATTGACACAAACACCCTTCACCCTCCACCTGTAACCCACAAAACCTACCCATCACCCAGACCCCCAAAGAGGACAAAGCAGCGCTGGGAAGGAAAGCCCACACCTGCCAGCTTCTACCCTCGTGGGCTGCATCTTAATGGCATTTGATCGGATCAGATGCGTTTTTAATTCCCTCCTGGGACGTCAGAAGGAGGGTAGAATGAATCTTTAATTCATCAAACTGAAATATTAATAGAACTCCAACCAGCTGGAGTGAGGTATGAGGCCCCCACAACTGAGAGCAGGGGACAGGGAGGAGCAAGGTGGGAGAGTGGCTGGAGGTACAGACGGAACCTCTCAACAGGGCTGGGTGGTAACCGGCTGCCACAGCCATTACCCAGAGAACCCAGAACTTCCCACCAGGCCTGCCCGTGCATGCAGCTCCATCCCTACATCTCCACACTGAGCCCCCCTCAGTGCTTCCTGCCTCAAGGATCTGCACTGACAAGCATTTGAGGCCCAGAAAGGGGGAGCCACTGAGCCAGGGCTGCAGAGCAGTCTTCCTGCAGAGCTGTCAGGCCTCTGTCCCAACCCCAACTCTACACAGTCCCAAGCCCCAGCCCCCATTCCCTGGGTCCATGACTTCTCGGGCCCCAGCTCCCTGGGGATTGCAGGACTTATGGGGACACGGAGGCATTGGCTTGGCCTCCCAAGTGTCCCCTGACTTCTGGAAGAGTTCAAATCACAAGGGCTTTTCCCACATACTGTACAGGCCCTGACTGATGGCAGAGCCTCTCCAAGAGCAGGGTGGGGAGAAACAGACCAGGAGGAACCTTGGGGGCACAAAAGCAGAAGCCAGGAGCATGAAAGACTCCATATGTTCCTGGGAGACCAGTCCCAGAACCGTGAGCAGATGCAGGCTGACCCTGGCCCATACCCCCCCCCAGTTAACGTGCTCTGTGGTCTTAGGTTCTTTCTTCAGCTGAGCCTGCAGTCAGCACCAGCGATGGACACCATGGCAGGTCACCTGACCTCTGCAGCCTCAGTTTCTCATTGATACAGAGGGACCAGTGAGCTTCTGGCTTCTGGCCCTCAGTGGTTATATGGTCCTTCCCTACCTCCCCTGCAACCCAGAGTCCCGGACCCTGGGCCCTCCATTCGCCCTCTTGCCTCTGTGGCTGGATCACCTCCTCTTCCCACTCAGAAAGACCCTCCCTAGCCTTCAAGGCCCAGCTTAACCATCACCCGTGGTCCAGAATTCGGACACACCCAGTTCACTGGTCCACAATCTTTTACATACAAACCCTCCCCCCCTTTCCTCAGCCCAGTGTGTTTATGGCCTGTAGAGGGCACTCGTTAGGTGGGTAGACATTTGGATGGACACATAGATTAATGGTTAAATGGTCCCGACACACCCCCAGAGTTCACAGCTCAGGAAGCATGTGGGAAATGTGGAACAAAAAGAAGAATCAGAGGAGTGGGAATGATGGCCCCACTTGTCTTTCTGGGGCTCCTGCAGAAGGATCAGAAGGGTGTAGGCACTGGCCTGTGCAGACCCGTGCCCCGACCTCCTCAGGAGGAAGGTTCCATTCGGCCCCACTCTATCACCAAACTTCAGGGAGAAGGCCGGGAGGAGCCTGGGTTCAGGAGAGCCAGGTGCAGGCGCTCCTTCCCACCACCGGTGTTAGACGCCCCATCGCAGGTCAGCAGCGCCGCCGCGTGGCCGAGCGTCCTCACCCCACGCGCTGGCCCTGCTCGGGCAGGTCCCGGAAGATCTGAGCGGGACCCCGGCCGCATGGCTTCACGCCTCCTCCCTCCGAATATCGGAGAGACACTGGAATTGAGAGGGTTGTTTTTCACCTGAGCAGATTCCGCGAGAAGGCAGCGGGGGCCGGTGGGTGTGTGTCTATTTCAGGCCGGTTTCCCAGCTGGGCCACCGCCCGCTCAGATGCGTGTGCTGCGGGGTTCACCTGTGCTGACGGCAGGGGGTGGGGAGAACCTCTTCTGATACCCTCCCCCAAACCCAGAGACACCTCTGAGAGCACAGTGCCAGGCACAGGTACAGTGTGACAGGCTGTCATAGGGTCGCCCCTGTCATCCTCACCACAGCACAGAGAGGTACATAGCATGGTCCCCGTCTTCAGAGGCTCGGAGAGCTTAACAGAGAGCTGGGCCTGAGCCTCTGAGTCACACTGTGCAAACGCATGCTCCCTGCAGCTGAGAGAGGTTCTCAGTAACATGCATCACCACCCCGGTAGTACTTTCACTGGTAGGATGGCCACGTCCTTCCAGGGGCCGGAGGCCTGGGGACCGAGGGGAGAGTGGAGAGCAGGGGCCAGCGGGCGCTCCTGGAGAAGGCGAAGATCCCTTTCAAAATCTGGAAGTGCAAATAGAAAGGGGTGTGTGGGTGGAGAGAGATGCGTGTGTTACACACAGGGGGGCCTACCGAGCTCAAGTGCTCCCATTCACAGCTACACGCTCAGACAAAGGGAGGGCGGGGCTGCCAGGGCCTCTCCTACTCCAGGCCCTTTGAGGAGCTCTGCGTGGGAGCCGCAGCGCTGACAACAGGGCAGCGTCTTCAGCCCACCTCATAGATGGAGGAGTGAGTTCGGAGAGGTGAGGTGGCCTGCCCAAGGGCTCTGGGCCAATCTGCGTTCCTGTCCGTTCCACCCCCAAAATCTATCCTAAATCTATGCAACAACATGGGAGAAACTCACAGACGTTTCTGTGAGCAACAGAAAGCAGGGCCAAGTGTGCGCACTGCGTGATGCTGTGTGGTTCTGCTCGTGAGGCGTGCGAAAACCAAAGTAACCTAGAGCCAGAGAAGTGAACGCACCAATCCCTCTTGAAGAGGGTAGCGGCTAAAAGGGACATGAGGGGGCCTCTGGGGGTTGTATTCTCTGTTCTTCAACCGGATGCCAGTGACACTCTGTGAAAGTATGTTTTACTCAGTAAAATTTCAATGAACACACAGAGCTCTGAAGCTGCTCAGTTCCCAGAATTGCCCTCGGGGCCTCTGGGTGACTTGAAACCAGGGCTCCAACGTTCTCTCCAGCTCTCATCTGCCTCTCCCCGCAGCCCAGCTCAACCAGACACAGGAAACATGATGTTACAGCTAGGATTCTTAGGCTGCAAGCAACAGGATAACTCTAGCCAACTCAAGCAAAAATAAAATGAAATTACAGGACCTTACCTGACAGATTCGCGTGTAACTTGCTGATGGGCACTACCGTTTACTAAGAGGACCTGAGTTGGTTTCCAGGTTCCTTAGGATAATGGTAGCTGCCAAAATCCAAATCCACCAGCCTCCAAAGCCATGCAGAATAACAAGGAAAGCAAATAAAGCCACCCAGGCCCCACCTTCAGGGTGACCAGGAAACAAAGCACTGAAATATTCAATCTACAGCTGAGGAGGGAAATAAGCATCTGAAAATGACAGCACAAGGTCTGGACCCCAGGAGTAGAGGGTGAGGGAGAGATTCCACACAAAAGAGGAGCGAGCACCAAGAGCCTGAATGGAGACGCAAATAAAATTAGAGAGAGAAAGAGGGAGAAAGACCTGCCCTGGTGGGAAAATGCTGAGAACAGATCTGAGACACCGTGGATCAGAGAGCACTGGCTTCTGTGGGAATTGAAAGGATGGTGTCTGAGACTATACAGTACCAGGTGGCTGACTTGAAAAGGCGCCACTTCTGAGTGAGCGTGTGACTGGGAAGGGGAAGGTGTCCCTCGAAGGCTTGTGGTAAAAAGAGAGAAAGGAGTAAGCTGTGAAAGTTACTGATCTTAAGGATACAAGAGCCCTGGCTGTTGTGGCTCAGAGGATTGAGTGCCGGCCTGCAAACTGAAAAGCAGCAGGTTCGATTTCCAGGCAGGGCACATGCCTGGTTGATGGGCCAGGTCCCCAGCTGGGGTTGTGTGAGAGGTAACTGATTGATGGATCTCTTGTACATCCATGTTTCTCTCTTTCTCCCTTCCCCTCTCTCTAAAAATGAGTAAAATCTTTTTTTATTTTTTTAAAGAAGTTATCCTGAACTGTCATTTTTTTAAAAGATTTTATTTATTTATTTTTAGAGAGAGGGGAAGGAGAAAGAGAGAGAATGAAACATCAATGTGTGGTTGCCTCTCACACACCCCCTATGGGGGACCTGGCCCACAACCCAGGCATATGCCCTGACTGGGAATCGAACCAGTGACTCTTTGGTTTGCAGGCCATTACTCAATCCACTGAGCCACACCAGCCAGAGCAATAAATAAAATCTTCAAAAAAAAAAAAAAAAAAAATACACAAGAATCACCAAATCAAAACTCATACCAACAACCCCTCCCCCCCAAAAAAATGTCATCAATTTTTTTAAAACTTCACTCTACCAACAGAAGAGGGCTCTCTTGAACTAAGAAACCTAGTAAGTCACCCAAACCTCACTCTGTCTTCAAATGCCCATTATTGGTGGTTAAGGGAAATAGAAGATATTTCAACAACAACAAAACAGCCAATTCCCATACAAATCTAAACATTGCAGCTAATGAAAATTCTCCAGAGAAACACTACCAAGCAGGGGAAATCTCTAACACAACACTCTAACCTGGGCTAAATGTTCTTAAACAAGCATTTGAACATATGAAAAGTACTTTAAATCAGAAATTTTAAAACATCAAACAGAAATGGACCAAAAAAAAAAAATGGAAAGCAGAAAATGAGAGATGCCCTGGCTGCCGTGGCTCAGTTCATTGGACCATTGTCCTATAACCCAATGTGGATTCAATTCCAGGTCAGGGCACATGTGGGAGACAGCAGATTGATGTTTCTCTCTCACCCTGCCTCTCTCTCTAAAAAAGAAAAAAAAGGCAGTGAGTCCTGGCTGGCGTGGCTCAGTGGATTGGGCATCGGCCTGTGACCCAAAAGGTTGCCAGTTCAATTCCCAGTCAGGGCACCTGCCTGGGTTGCAAGCCAGGTCCCCATTTGGGGGCGTGTGAGAGGCAATGGATTGTATCTCTCACACATTGATGTTTTCCTCCCTCTGTTTCTCCCTCCCATCCCCTAAAAATAAATAAATAAAATATTTCTTAAAAAAGTATTGGAGAAATGTCCTTGGGTGAGGATTAAAAAAATTTTTTAAAGAAAATGAGTTAATGAAAATCAGGAAAGAAATTGAAGAAAAAGTCAAAATCATCTCGGAAGTGAAGATTAAATTTCAAGGTACTCAAGGGAAATTAAATTCAACTGAAAATATAACGAGGCATTCATATCATTGAATAAATGAAAAGCACCAAGAGAATAAAAATAAAATCAATAACAAAGTTTTTTAAAAGTATCACAGAAAAAAATGGTTAAAGAAGATATGCAAAAAGGATCCAACATACACATAATTGGAGTGCTCAAAAAAAGAAGAAAAACAAAACAATAAAAAGAACTAATAGCAGACAAGGGTAACCCCCCTCCCTAAAAAAGAAACTATCTAGAAATAAACAACATGATCTACATATTGAAAGGGCCTATCAAGCACTTAGAAAAGTTGACCTGAAATGGTCAACTCTGAGATCTTAGTAAACCAAGGAAAACCTTAGTATTCCTTAGAAAAGGGATTATGCACCTTTACCATGAAAAATCTGGTGGACTCCACCTTAACCAGAGAAGGTGCGAACTGACAGCCCCAAATGCTGCAGGAAGGCTATGTCTACCTGGGTAATGTTCTTGTCTGAAATGTTTTAACCTGAACCTAATCATGATGAAACCATCAAATATGGATTGTAGGATATTCTACAAGACAACTGGACTCTTCAAAAATGGTAATATCATAAAAAGACAAAATACATGGCAACTGTTCCAGGATACTAAAGAATCACAACTAAATGCAGTGCATAACCTTGATTAGATCCTGGGCTTCCCTTTTAAAGATTTTACTTATTTATTTTTAGAGAGAGAGAGGAAAGGAGGGAGAAAAACATCAATCACACACTCCCCAATGGGAACCGAACCTGCAACCCTGGTATGTGCCCTGACCAGGCATCGAACTGGCAGCCTTTCACTTTACGGGACAATGCCCAACCAAACCGCACTGGTCAGGGTAGACCCTGGACTTTTAAAAAATAATTATAATGAATACTACTGGGACCAATTTAAATATAGACTGGGTTTCAGGTAATATTACCGTGTGGATATTAAGTGTATGGGGTTGCGTGGTAGTTGTAAAACGTAGTCTCCCAATTCTTTGACATTCCTCCAATCCAGAGATGGGGCTCTGTCCTGCCCTAAATCTGGGCTCTGTGACTACTTGAACAATAGAACATGGGAGAAGTCATGTTGGCTAGCGTTTTAGACCACGTCTGAAGGACCTGGAAGCTTTGACCTCCTGCCTTGTGGGGCCTTAACTCTTGGACCCCAGCTACCATGCAGTGAGGAAGCTCAGGCCCCTTGGAAAGGCCAGCCTTAGGTGTGTTGGCCAACAACTCAATTAACAGTCAGTCTCAACCACCAGTCACACAAATGAGGGAAACTTAGATGTCCCCAGCCCCACCATCTGTCTACAACCACAGGAGAGATCCCAAGCCATGGCCACCCACGGAGCCTAGTCGACCCACAGAACCAAGATAACAAAATAATTGTTGCTGTTGCTGTTGATTTTAGCCACTAAGTTTTAAGGTGATTCACTGTGCAACAGTGATAACTGGATAGTAGGGTAATTACTGTGTATTACTGTGTATTACCAAGTATTACTGTGATGTAGGATGATGCCCTGAATTTACTGAAGGAATTAGATGTTATGCCACTTGCAAATGGTTCAGAAAAAAAAAAGTTTGTGTATGTATGAGTAAATGGGGCAAAATATTACCAGGTGGTGAATCAAAGTGAAGGGAATTAGAATATTCATTGAACTACTCGTTCAACTTAGCAAATTTTGAAATTTTTCAAACTAAAATGTGCATGCGGTGGGGTGGAGCATTATTAGAGAACAGAAAGGCAGAATTTATTGGAAACTCCTGGCTTATATAATTAGGGAAGAAAAAACAAGACAAAAAAATCACAGTTGACAAACCATGTCTCAGGGAAGATAAAACAGGAAGCCGAGGCTTCACTGACCCCCATCTAAGCAGCCCTGCTATGGGGGCGGGTGAGCTCCAAGCCCGCTCCCCCTCCGCCCATCGTTCTGTGTATTTCTGCGCAAGCGCCAAGCCTCCAGGAAAAACTCTGATTGGCCCAGCCCGGTTGATGGGCCCACCCTTTTGTCTGTCAGTCCTATCAGACCACGGGGAAGAGGACCCTTTCCAAAAGACTACTAAGAGGGCATCACCTGAGGGTAGAAAACGGCGGATGTTCTACTCTTTTGACCTCCAAGTTCTTCTGTTTAAATTCTGGTTGCTTTCCACAGGAGATACAGATAGACTTCTACTCCTTGGGTCCTAGTTTCAAAACCCCCACAAGGAAGGCAAGTATTCTCAGCACCGTATCCAGTGAGCTCTGGGCACGGTCAAGGATTGGCGCAGTCCGAGTGGGAGCCCCCTCCGGAACGAGTAGCCAGGGGTTTGAGGTAGTGTAAGAACATCGCTGCTGTATGTGATGGGGGAATTTCAGGATAAGAGGGACTCGGAGGATGTCCACCGTTTTGGGTGAACCCAGTATGTCCTGGGAACCCAGAGGAGCAGCAGGCTCAGGGCTGGGTGACCCTGGGGAAGCTGAGTGTGGGGGGTGAGAAGGACCAGGTGATTTGGAGCTCCAGGCCTGCGTGGAGCCTCCTCCCTCGCCTCCCATGCCCCCTTCCTCCAGCCACACCTGCGGCAAGTGTAGACAGCCAGGAGAACCTCACATGCAGGTATCAGGTTTGGGGGTTGGGTGTCCCATAGGCGTCCTCTACAGGGATGTGAGCTGCTCCCTCATCCCCGTGAGGAATCTCAGGAGAGTGGACGGGACAGTTCTGTCCTTAGCTAACCTCCACTGTGGATCCTGTGGGACTGTGATAGTTAACTCCGGAGGCCCTCTTCCAAACTTGAATTAGTTTTCCACTAGGCCCCTGACCACCATTGGCCAGCAGAGGGCGCTCCAATACCCATTTTGGTCAATCCGGAATTTCTCTTTCCCACCCATTCCTTTAAAAAAAAATTTTTTTTAAGATGGAGAGAGATCAATTTGTTGTACTTATTTATGCATTCATTGGTTGATTCTTTTATGTTCTCTGATCGAGAATCAAACCTGTAACTTTGGTGTGCTGGTATGACGCTCTAACAAACTGAGCTACCCTGCCTGGCCATTCCTTCTTTATAAAGTTTCCAGGAACTGGGGCAGGTGTGAAGGGAGAGGGCAGAGTAATAGTCTGGCATTTATTGAGCAGCTCATGCCCTGGGCGCTGTGCTAGACCCTTGGCATGACTTTGCTTATGTGCACAACAGCCCCTTCTGGTAAACATCATTATCCTGGAGATATTTACTGAGGCTGAGAAAGGTGGTTTTTTAAGTCATTTCCCACCAGGTTTACACAGCTCCTGCAACAGGTCACCTTCATTCACTCAGCAAACTGGAGGCTTACAGTAAACGCCTTAGAAAAGCAATGGTAAGGGAGCCCATGCCACTGCCTCCTGACCCAGTGTCCTCAGCCAGGCCCAGGCTCAGAGCCACCAGGGGAGCCCCTGTCTCCTCCCTCTGCCCTGGCCACCCTCCTGCCTCTGCTCCAAGTCCAGGGGCTTTGCTCCTCCAGGTCTCTAAGGACCTTTTGCTGTCAGCTGAGCCTGGCTGAGCCTGACTCTGGAGAGGGAGGGTTGTTCAGTCTAGTGGCCTCACCCTCCTCAGCCCCTGGGATAGGACTTCCTGGGTGGGGTTGCCAGCCCAGGAGAGCTCTCTCCTCAACATCAATTGTCACCACATCATGCCAGGCAAGGGCAGGGACTCAGCTTCACTCCAGGGCCACTTGCTCCATGGGTCCTGGTGGCAAGCA